>DWQK01000149.1:0-26154 GCA_018231225.1 Noctuana stator
ATTCTGAGGAAAAAACCTTAAATATGTCCGATTTTTCGCAACAGAAATCACGCAAATTGCATTACCTAAAATAATACTGCAAAACTTTTTGTGAAATAGGACAGCCCTATTCTCTATAACGTTGGCCATTTTCGTTGGTCAATAAACTTCCTCTATCTGATGTGAATAGAGTTGCTTACCTACTATTCGGCGCGTTTGATAAAATATAATGACGTATATTGCTTATGGGGTTATCGATTTGATAAGGCACTATATGTGTGAGCTGGTTACATCGTAAGGTTTGACAGTTAAGCTGAAGAGCTTCTAAGTAAAGAAAGATAAGTCACTGACATTAATAGTAGCAGCGAATAAGGTTCATAGGATAAAGAATTTAGTGGTAGCAAAGAATTGCTAAAAATGAAGAGGATGGGGATTATTTTCTTTAGCCTATAGAGTTTAATCCGTCTTTGATACCAGTACGTATTGTTTAAATAATAGTAAAAAAATATTTCACAATGTGACAAAATGGGTGTACGCTTGAAACCCAATCATTATTGGACGTGGGGTAATGAGTAGCCATTCGAATTTCATGTCATTTAGCCTTCGTCACGAAGGTCGTTTTGGGCCATAATCGCCCGACAGGTGATCACGCCCATCCTAAAAGCTTTTTGTTACATTATCCCGCTAAAATGGTGTAAGCTAAAGTTCAATTGCCATTTCGAAATATTCTATTTATAGGCATACCCTTTTTGTAATTATATCCATTATTATTTTTATATTATAATTTTATTATTAAAGAATGTTGATGGTGTGAAGATATGATTACGATTGATTTACGAGAATCTATTATGTATATGGAACTTTGCTTATTAAGTAAGTTGGAAATGATTGAATAGCTTAAGCGGAACAAAGTTCTTATGAGTCACAGAATCGCTCTTCGCTATAGTAATTAGTTCTTACGCGCGTTCATAATAGTTTACTATAACTACAAAAAATATAGTCATATTGTATGTCAACAACAAGAAATTGTTGCAACAAGATTGCAACAGAATGAAGTAATTCAAAACAATAGTTTTTGTTTTTAAGTACGATGATTTAGACTCTTACAATTCTGAACATTTACAAAACAAATTTTGTGAAAAAGCCCTTAAGCATAAATAAAATAAATATAAGGTTTTCCCTAACCCAACTCAAATACGATTTAACGCCACTATCCATTGAAATCTCATCATCGTATCTCATTACCTTCGCAATGAGATGAAAACGTTTATCTGGCCTTCTTCCAAACATTTTTCTATCCGAACAGTACAAAAAACGTCCAACTTTACGTATATTGTTCGAAAGTTGGTATCAAAGTCAAATAACTGAGAAAGGCAGCGACATTGAAAACAAAGTTCGTCTCGTCCGAATAAATATTGCTCAGATCGCATATCTAACTCCAGCCAGACTATCCAAACATTTTAAATAGATCAATAATATAGGTTTCCGCTGAATTATATTGACACTAGCTCGCGACTTCTTACGTGTATAGTTTTCATAATTAATTGAACCAAGAAATCACGTTCACAAAATCAAGTTGTCACGTGACTACGCCAGTGTCATAGCTTTATGGCTTCACGACTAAAATAAGCTCTGTCAGAATGACGCCTCACTTGAATTTGGTCGAAAATTCAGTTACGTTTAATCCAATAAACTATGTTTAGGAAAGAAACATCTCGCACAATCTCATCACATATCTCCTGATGGAGTAGAATGCTATATGATATAAAATTCTAGGTCCAGGAGTCGAATCTAAAGGATTGCACCATTTCGATTGATTAATTGGCATCAATCTGTTAGCCTTCAGTGGCAATGATTCACATTAATAGTCCACGCGGGCAGCGTAGTAATGCCTCCCTTTAGGTCGGTTTTGTGGAATTGATGTAAGGCTCTCAACTCTTATACGCCTGCCTTGCCTTCAACCCTTTCTTTATGTCCCACTGCTGGGCAAGGGGCTCTCCCCACAATTGGGGAAGGCCGGTACATTTCCACTAGACCGCATTGGAGCAAAATGCTCATAATAGGCCGTTGTGATATTAATGTAATGTAATTAAATACATCTACACTCGAAACATCACATTAATATTTTATCATCACAGACACGTACAACAAACAAATAGAAATAATTTTATTTATTGTTCCTAAAAGAGTAAGTGTGATTAATTATCTTGTTTATTGTACATACCTAAGCTTTAACCTTTTTGTTCAATTAATACAGACAATTAATTATTCAAAGTCCAACTGTCGTTCTTTCAATCGCAATTTTCCATTGCTAAACTTTAACTTTTGTGATAAAATTTAATGTAAGAAGTTTTTATTTAAAATGAATCTTTGTTCTGTAGATAAATAATAATCATTTTTATTTATCTATATCTGAGCGTGGTGTAGTTTTTATCTGCTTAAGACATTTTTACAAACTTATGTATGTGTGTATGATGTATATGTATGTATATAATTAGATATACAATGTATATTTATTTAAATGTATGCTTTTTGTTTTCTATAAGCGAAACTGAGCAAGTCCTGACTTCTAATTTTGAACTAAAAATCATGACGTTTCGCCGAAATCACGACGACTGGTAACACTTATCATGACCCTAAAGGTAGGTGCCGATGATCAATATATAAATAAATAAATCTCTGTAAGAGGCTGTCTGTACCCATCTTGCTCATTATCCCCTGCGTCAATAAATAAGCCCACTCATATGACACTCAAACCACTTTCAAAACGCATAAATCCTCATTTAACTATGTACTTGTAAAACGTCCGTTATATTGAGGTCGTATTGTTTGCGCGATCTTCAAAGCTTAAAGTGATTTACAGCGTTATATATCCGAATGTTTTATGTTCTTTATACTGGGATCGAATAGGAATTTATTCCAAACAAATATTGCTAGATTTTCGCTCGATAATGTTTATGCGGTTCTATTCTCAAGACGTCGATCTGGCTGATTTACATCACTTTTTAATGTAAACTGTATAAAAAATTTTATTTTTAAGCTACAGCGTATTTATTATTGGAAGGTTCAAATTTCTTTTATCTATTTTAACAGTTTCCGTGCTAAAGACATTCGTTTGGGCAGCATTTGATCAGTAACGTGTTATATCCGTAAATTCGTCATAGGGATATTCCGAATTAGAAAAGAATTAGGTATTTTACATTCCACATTCACCGGTTCCTGATAAAGTCCCTGATAGTCTATTAGTAAGCTATCTTTCTGCTAAACTGACTCTGTGTTGTTGCAAAACACTCGGTTTGAGGTATATGGAAAATTAAGTTACTAGTAACTTACGTAGATTTAATATTACTTGTCTCGCAGATAAAGAAATAGTAGTTTGAAGTAACGGAAATGGCTAAATTAATTATCTATATATTTTAGGCACTTTAAGGTGTACGAAGGAAACTCAGAAAGAGTATAGGAGTTAAAATTAATTAAATAAAACAGTTTTAATTGCGCCACTTTCGCTAATAAATGGCGCTACAGGTCACTAAAATTATTTATAATCGGTCGAATGTCGATAATGAAAATAATGAAAGCATTACATAACGTATTTTTATTATTAATTCTCTTCATATTTTTGATGCGTCGTAAAGTACGAGTATAAAATATATATATATATTATGTTAACGTCAATGACTAACACATCGTGAGTATTTAAAATGGCAGGTTGGCATCGCACGCCCATGGATTAGCCCGAGTGGAACAGCTTTAATATTTCCATGTCATGTAAACGCGCCCTAATAGTTTAGGACATTATAATTAGGTACAGAAAAACCAAATTCAAGGGCAATGTCTATTAGGCTATCGTTGATCCATTAAAATTATTACGCAGACCCTAATTACTTAAGTTTTTATTGCTGATAACGCCAGGACCTTAATTTGTAACGATAAGAGCTTTTTGTATGATTAAAAATTAATTGTAATTTATTATATTTAACAAGTTTAGTTTTATAATAGGTATTAAATTTATGAAGTAGACATACGTGTTCGTTATATTAACTTCTTTGGCGGGAGCGGTCGAGCGTAAGTTGCATGATCGCTTGTGAAAATTTGGTATTAAGGTATGCTTTTAACTTAAAAAATAGTTAAAGCTACCTATGTTAGATGGTATCAATAACACCATAATCTTTATTGGGTATAATAAAGTGTTTAATAAATAAATATCAAAATATATTTTGTTACTAACAATTAATGCGTTGGCTTGATTGCATGAAATTATTTCATCGAATTTATTAAAGCTTTTAGAACGCTTTTAAAAAAGAATGCAGGCTCGACAAAAGCCAGTCAGCAAAAACTCTTGGAACTTCTTTAAAGTTCTATACAGTGACTCTTAAAAGCAACCCGTTCACATCATACTCGTTTGCTATTTATCAATAGATACTAATAATATAAAGCTGAAGAGTTTATTTGTTTCTTTGAACACGTTAATCTCAGGAAAAACTGGACCAATTTGAAAAATTCTTTATGTATATATGTATATATCAATGAGGAAGGTTATAAGCTATTAGCATTACGTTACTATTCTTAACGCGGGTAAAACCGCGAGGCACAGCTAGTAAACGTTAAAAAAATAGGAAATCTGTCTAATATTAAAAATTTGATAAACAACAGCACACCAGAATTTTTCAAAGCATCAGTCTCGTGTTTGTTCCTGTCTCGTTGTTTACAACTGGCTCATCGCAAAGATATCAGGCGCGCTTAAACTCATGAAACTAACTTAATTGATCGTAAACCTATTTTTGAAATTGCTCGATTCCATTACGAGGACGGAGTTTGGAGCATTTGTCCTTTAAATCTCTTGTTCTGTGTTTGTAGTAAAGTTGGTTATTTAGATGTACCTACTACTGTGAAAAATTAACAAAAGAATTGATCAGCTGACGGCAATCAGTTATTATAACTCGTTACATTACATTATTCCTCAAAGATGCAATTGATCGTATTTTAATGTAATTCCAATGTCCGTCAGTAAAAATATGGTTTGTTATGTTGATTTTGTGTACATTTAAATAAAATAATTTTTTACACGTCAGTCATATATTATAGCTGAATTTTATGTGCTTGGCTAAATTCTACGTGTCTATAAACAATGCATTGTAAATAATGTGGTATGAATAAGTAAGTATACATTTATTTGGATTCTGATACGTTTTAATTCTTGTATTAGGGTAAGTGATACGTAGAAAGCAATGTAAACAGGTACGCACAAAAGGAAGTATTATCGCTAATCGCTAAATACCAACCTCTAACAGACAACCTCCTTCCTATCACCTCTATTTTATCTTTGAAAATTCAAGTACTCGTATGTAGGTTTCCTTATCTTTTTTCCTTCGCTGCAAACTTCATAATTACTTCATATCGTAAGTACTGAGCGTACAAGGAGATTAGAAGATTTTATTATACGGGGTTTTAAACGTGGATGTTTGCATCGCCACGTTTTCAGTTTACAGCCCTTTGTTTCAGGCCAGGAGAGAATTTCAGCTAGTAAATTGCCCTTTACATCTGGGTAGAATTAGCGCTGAAAGCCCTCATTTCGGGATTATCGGAGACAGAGCTGAAACCTAATTTTGATTGTTAGCAAATAGCTTTTGTAATGAGGTATCGGGGACTTGCGGGGTGCCATTTACTGTGGTGAATGTTGCTGTGTTACGTCCCAATTCATTAGTGCCTTAGTATTTACTGTTAAATACAAATACAGTTTATTAACACCATAATATTGAAATAAGAGACATCAAATAATTAACAAATATAGTTCGCTAGTAGCGATCTCTTACACTTTCCTTTGTTTTGTATAGGTATTAAGGGAATTTCCAATTAATTGACGACCCGTGTGGTGTAGTGGTTACCACGCCAGTCCACCATTCGAAAGGTCTCGGGTTCGATTCCCGGCAAGGCAGAAATTTAAAGGATGAATTTAGATTTCTGTTACCGGTCTGGGTGTTTGTGTATTTGTCTTTGTGTGTGTCCATGGCACCCACGACACAGGGAATCCTAGTGTGTAGCTGTGAGTGTGAAGCATTATTTATTTAAACAGTAGGTACACGAAAAACATTCCTACGGACTTCGAGGTTTAAAAAAAATGTTTGGATCGAAGGAAGCATTAAATATACTGTTTTAGGTATAAATTGTTTGATGTATGAGCTAAGCGAAACAAAGTTATATCTCTAATATTCATAAGACTTAGGTTACATTTGCCAATCCAGAATTGACTAAACAATTACATTAGAAGTGGGGCTTGTCATTCAAAGGCGCGTTGTTAAGTATTGTAAGTACGGGGCAGCGGCGCGAATCCGTGTGAATACTCGTGAACTGGACGGCCATTACAGAACGATTTCGCAAATAAAACTATAATCACAGTGATCATTATTGACGCTTCCTTCAGTTTTGTACGAGTTTTTAAAGCTTAGTCGTGATCGTCGATTACGGCTATTGTGCTGTCATTGCAGTTAATGCTACCTTGCAATCGATTTGGATTTGTAAATAAGCATTGGGTGGAACGGGTACAATAATATAAGTATGACAATAAGCCAGCAAATTAACTTTGAGTTTACCTCATTGCAATGTCAGTTTTTGCAGGTTTTATTTATATACTCGTATTACAAAGAAGAAGAAGAACAAAATATAGCAGGACTAAAAGTTAATTATGGCAGATGAGGCAAGAAGATAGGTACTTAAATGGAGATTGCGAACTGTATATAGAAATATTTTTAGAAAATTTACTTGTCGAAGAGATCATTTTGAATGATTTGTAAACATACCTACAAAGTTCTTATTATGTATGTGCTACATAATCTAAGCGAAATTCTAAAGGGAATTTTCAAGTAATGTTACGAGTAGGTATATTAATTACACATAAGCACGTCGTTACTCTAATGAGGGCAATACCTATGCCTATAATTCTGTCACACGCATATTCTGTCACGATTTAAACTCTTAATACATATTAAAACTATTAATGGTTGTCCATTGTCCGTGATTCAAATATTAGTTGCGACCTAAAATTGCTACTGTTGTGAGTGTAATGGCAGGTTGCCAATACACGCACTGTATAAGCCCTGCTGACATGAAAGCACATAAACAGACAAAATGACAACCAAATCAGATCTTTGTTAAGTTAAGGTGTAGTGAATTTACTTAATTAAATAACGTAAAAAGTGATAGATGACCACTAAAAATATTTTTTTTTTAATAAGTTATGGGTACCTACCCATAATAATATTTTTAATAGGTAGAGGTAGGTACCTACCTCTACCTATTAATTAAAGAAAAGTAAGAAAATACTAGTATGTAATAAATAAATAATTAATTACACAAATAAACTACAAAAGAAGTTTTTACAGTAGGAGGTTTTATATTAATGCAACACACTTTAATTTTAATACTCTTTCCAAAGTCTAAATGACGTAAGAGCACACTCGTAAATAGCGCAAGATGTACGTATCCTCCGGCAAATCGAAGCGGGCCGCCGGGGACGTCAGCGGACGGACGGCGTCCGTCGAGCTGCGCCTGTCAGTTCTGCTCATTGCACTTATTGCACAATTTGCTATTGTTCTCCTGTAAGCCAGCTCGTAAACCGAGACCTTTGGAACTCTATTCTAATTTATAGGAAAACGTCGACCTTTATTTCAAAAAAATATGATATCTATGTCAACGAAATTTAGATTAGGTACTCGGTATAAATATGTATATACAAATATTGCTCATGGTAATCGATGTGTTCAAACCGATAATAAATGATAGATACGAGGAAATATAATTAAACCTCATAAAATTGGATTCATACTAATATTGCTAATCTTCATAATTTGATAGAATTTTAGTAAGTATTTATTCAAATATCACAAAGAACGTAGTATATTAATGTTTAAAAAAATAAAAAAATATTATATGAAAACAACTATGCTATATTTTAATGTACAGTCAATAATATAATTAAAATGATATTTCACAATGGAATTATTAGTTATTCCATTACAGATAGTAACGAAAACACTTGTCATTGTGTTGACTTAGTCATCTAGTATGGCTGTATTTTTAATTAATAATATCATGTATCGCCCATGATTGTATATGGCTTCAGGGTGTAATTATTGAGTAGACCGCAATTTGTAACATCTGACAGCGAGGCTATATTATATTGTTGGTGTAAAGATCGGAAGGTTTATCAATAGATATTAAATAAGAAAAATCTTAAAAATTAAAATCTACAGTAAAAACGTAGGTACTATACAAATTAATGATCACAGACAATAAAAAATATAAACGATTTACAGATAACTTTATAAGCGTGAATAATACTAGTAGTAGGTATGCCATTTAATTCATTTTTAACTATCTATAAGTTAATTGCATAAATATTGAAATATTATCATTTCATTAGTAATACATAGTAAGATTAACTCCGTGGCGGTAATAAATAATTAATTTTATCATATTAAAAGCGATAACAATTTATTAGGTCAAATCACTAATCTTTGAGAATTTCAAGAGGTATTAAGAATTTCACAATATAGTAGTAAACATTGTTTCGAAACACGAACAAATGTAACATATAAAAGGAACTGGCTAAATGAGTTTAGTTACAGAAGACTTTCTTCTACTTAACTGTACATTTATGTTAACCAAAAAATGTTTAAAGAAATTTTTATAGTATACTTCGCTGTTGCTTTTATTAGCGAAGCTACAATTATAAAATCTCGTTCATATATTCCCGAAGATGAGTTTGGTTTTCCAAATGACCATTTACTGAGGTCAACAGATGAAATAGCTTCAAAATGGGCTCCTCATGTTATGGATTTTTTAAAGCTAATCGACATAGAAAAGGTTTTCGCAACAGCAATACCGTATATGAACGACCCTGAAGTGCTGACGTTTGTGAAATTCATGTTAAGTTCACAATTTACGGAACTCATTTGGGAATTTGAGACCATGGATGAATTTAAAGAGGTAAGGTTTGTGAATAAATTTTTTTTAGTAATTTGTCGAATTAATAATTAGAAATTTCTTAAAGAAAATATTCTTTCACATACCATGTGTTGTTTACAGGCCTTTGCATTTTTGGAGTCCAAAGGATATGACATGAAATCAGTAATGACTTTCGTAAATACTGCCTTAAATTTACCGCCTTTCGAAAAACCAAATTATATGCTAAGAAATAAAAGAGGAATATCAGGATTTTTCGAAGATATAGTAGCAACTATACCACTTGATGATATGAAAAAACTATTTGAAATCAAATTAGAAACTGTACCGGAACTCGCAGAACTGTTCGAAACGATCAACTCTCCAGAGTTTATGGATATAATGAGAAGAATGCATAAGAATCCTAAATTTATGGAAATTAAGACGATTTTTGAAGGTTATGGATATGACTTTAATTTTGTTTGCAAAATGGCAAAGGAAATTTTTGGACAATATTACCAGGGGATATTCTGTGAATAAACTTAGGACGACATTTTAGTTTATGTAAATAAAAACAAAACAAGCCTATTAAAATTTTTAAAATAATTTTATGTGTTATTCTTGTACCTTTATCTAACTTTAAAAATAGGAGACTACTTTTAACCGTTTTAAAACTACTGCATATAGATACAAAAAATACATTAAATGTATGACGAGTACGGTGGATGTGGTTCTTGTGGTCGAAATGACAACCTTTACAAATAAACGCGAAAGAAATCTCATGCAAAGACTCACTCGATCGTCGAAACGAAGCGAAACGCGGAATCAAGTACTAAAACGACTTTGCACTAAAATAAATTAATCCTTTCATTATTTCAGTGATGCTATCAAAATTTTGGAACAACATAGTTATCGAGTTTGAAATTGGCTGCTATGGTGGCTGGCAACGGAACTCATTACAGAAGTCGTTTAAACAACACAGCTCCGCACTCAGCCGGGTACCCCCACAATAATATCAGATCAAGAACAACATGCTTTCATTGCCATGGTTCTGTATTATTTTGTTATGTTTTAATTGTCGTTTTGAACACGTTTAATAATAAGAATGTCGCATATAATGCCCTTATAATTAAATTAAGAACCTAGGTAATTCTATACATAATTTGTTTTCTTAGACCAGCGAAAGTGTAGCAGATAGTAGCTATCGAATTATAATATTTACGTATCCATTAATAGTATTTCGGTTTAGGTTTTAGATACATTTATTTTCAGAAATAGAATACACATGAATATTTAAAAATTCTCTACCTACACAATGATGTTCTTTATTTTTTTATAAATTAAATAACCGCAGCTGAAAAGCTTTCTAGACGAACAGGACGAAAACATGTGTTGGCAAAATCAATGAAATATGAAATTGAACAAAAAACAGAACCCTAAATATAAGGTAGCCGAAGGTAAATTAATTTCGTGAACACGCAATGCAACCGGCTATTATGTTTAGAAATGAGTTGTATTTCCTGATAAACCGCACCACTTATCGTACCTAATTTCTTGTGGTTTTAAGCTTGTTTTAACTTGTAAAATGTATTTTAGTTTATGATATCTAATAAATTTAGGATAACTTAATGTTCTTTCTCCTGTGATAAATATTAAATGTCATACCTAAGTAGATTTTCAATACTATATTATTATAAACTCGGTTCTTTGTGGATCTGAAGGTATTTCTTATCATTGTTATATTTTTTTGCCAATAAATAGACAACATTGGACTTAATGACTTGCAGCAAACAGACTAAGATTATTTCAGTGATTTATGTGTTAATAAGTAATACAAATACAAGGGGCAATTTTCTTGCTCCCTGCTGAGATAAGTGAAGGCGCGCGCGCGCAGGAAGTGGGCTCGTCCGGTGCCATGCATCGCTTCCTCTCCGACTGTCACTGCTTCCGTTTCCGCACGATCATTGAGACATGATGTACGAGAATATAACCCGCCCCTTTTCACGAAGTTTTCTAAGCTAAAGCTCGACTTTAATCTTGCAATTTATTTGCTTGTCAATATCAGGAAAGAGCCACGCGACGCTCGTTGGGCTTGTCTTATCGGTTCAATAAACAGTATAAATGTGTATGAGTACGATGTTAGTTTACAGTGATTTGACACATTTACGAGAAGATGTTATGGACATTTAAATATTAATGGCATGTAGGTGCACGCAGAAAAGTTTTTGTAGAAGTAGAAGATATGACCAAACTATATTATTAAGATTAAAAAGTTTGCTTTGCAGTTTTATTGTCTGCAACCCTTTTTACAATCCACTGTTAGGTCGATCCTAACAACCTGGGTTGGACAGAAACATGCTCCAGCACCCGTCTCTCTGGAGACCCTTTGGGCGGTTTGACAACATCCGACATGGGTTCGCCACTAACCCGTATCTCCAATCCGCATTGGAGCAGAGTAATGGAGTACGCTCCAGACCTTCCCTGGTTGTGGTAAGAGATTTGCGCCCAGCAGTGGGACATAAAAAGGGTTGAAGGCAAACAACTACTACTCGTATCTCAGTATAATGTTTATTGGGTTCAGATTTTATACCAATCTGCTCACATTATACGTCTATGAAGAGCGAAGTGTGAAATGGAGTGACAGATTAAACAATACAGCGGAAAGGACAGGAGATTATTAATTTGATGCATCGCTGAGATAAAGCGGTGTTGGTACAAGACGGGGGCTGATCACGGCTGATCGCAGCCCCGCCGAACATGTGGACAATCTTTCACGCTCATCTGTGAACTCACCCTTTTATTGATCGATGGCGTTAGCTTACTATGGATTGAATGTGCTGGTCATCTACCTAATATGTCGTTATGTGAGTGCAAATGTTATAATCTCAGGCCAAATTAATATGAAATAGGAAGTAAGTATTGTTAGTAGTAAGTATGAAAGATCAGTAATAGACTTATAGGTTAATTATTTAAACTCCTTTACAGGTTGGAATCGAATGCAGGACTTTCCAAATCATGGACTGACATAGTAACTATTAAAGCACAGTGACCATATGGTGCTCTGCATGCTGGCTTGTTTCTCATTTGAGATAAAAGTATTTATAGTTATTTATTACTATAGCACTAAAACGCTACGTGCTTTTTAATTTTTTAATTATGCACTTTCACGCACGTATCTATATAATAGTTATTATTTTGACACTTATACACACGTATTTACGATTAAAGAAATAAAAAACAATTTGTCGGAGCGCATTGTCATATCCACATAAACTAGCCCGAGTTGATTAGAGTCCAGTGAGTAGGGGTGCGGGGAAGAGAGCGTGAAATTGTCTGCTCACTTCTGTAAATATAATTTCGACGACAAAAGGACTATAAACGATATACTTTATAGGACGCGCGGGGTCGGGTGCAAGTGCGTGTCGCATTTCTCGTAACACGTTTTAAAATGATCACCCTCATCGTTACCGATGTAAGTACGTATGTATAAAGTTTGTTGCTTTATCTAACTGTAATTGTAGGTACAAATAATTATCAAAGTATTCTCAGAAAAGTAAAGTTTTGTTGTCTCAAGACGGTGTTTACCTACCTGACTGAAACTAACCGCAGCATTTAATAAATTTTCAATTTGCTACCATTACTAGCAAACGACATCGATATTTAAAATCGAGCTCACATGCAGAATGGCAGGCACACAGAACTTGATTGTATTAACGCGGCAGATTGTAACTAATGGAATCACAGAACAAATAAAATTAAAATGTAAATAGTGGAACGACGAAATGCTAATAATAAATTTCTCCATTTTAATAACTGTAACTGCAAGGGGAGCTTCTGGCCTGTTAAGTCAATATAACACTTCCATTACTCCAAATTAAATTCCTCGGGGAGAGAGATGAAGTTTTTATTCAGCGCAGACAAAGCGCCGGAAGAAACTGCCCATGTGATGGACTATATTGGACTCTATCGACACTTCTGCCCAAAATGAGACATTTAATATACAATAACTAATAATAAATTATCCTACCTACACACTTTCATTAAATAAAATCCTTACTATAGGACTACGACGTGAAATTTTATTAAAAGTCATGCCTCCATTAGTATCATGCTTCTCTTATCTTAAGTTTAGTTGTAAATAGAGATCCCAAATGTAAATAATGTAAAGAAGGTTCGTGGAACTGTGTCTTAAGTCGTGTTCACTATCTTAAATTAATAACATAACTATTTGGATAATGAACATGCAGGCCATAACTGAGAATAAACTGTAAAAATTAAAAACACACAATGAATGACTTAAGATTTTAAGTAGGCAAAAAGCTTCTAGCTTAAGGACAAAGATTTAAACACTGACAGACTGTTTACTTGTAAGAGATTAACTCATCCCCGAGAAGGCGACAAATTATAATAAAAAGCACTCGCTCAGAGTTTTCAATAAGCTTTGTCACAGTGCAAGTGTGCAACGCGGGTGCGATGGGTATTAATATTTTACGGAATTAATCATTATAATCCTTCTGGCAAACAAGTTGCCCTCGGGAGCGCGAACAATATAATGAAGTTGTCATTTTTTAGGCTGCAGGGGAGGCTGGAGGAAATCCAAATTGAATCATGCGGCGAGGGAATTGTGCTATTATGTTATTAAACAGAGGAGGGCACGACCCCGTGCAAGTTATTTTTTGTCCGGAGGGCGTCGAGGAGACAGTTAACAGTTTTCACAATGGAATTATGATATAATTTGACACAACAAAGGCGTCGTGCGACTTAGTCTATAGCTGCTAAGTCAATTTATTAAGTGAAGAGCTTTCGAGTGCACATGAGTCCGATGTTTTATTGTTCTTTCGTTTCTAAATGCGTGTTTTAGAGCTGCACGAGCTGTATCTACAAGATGATAAACAATGTATTTTTAACATGGCGTAGTTACCAAGTGTAATTAAAAAATAACTATTTTGATATTTGTATATTTTTTTAATCTTAAATGAGTAGCAAACGAGCTTGAATGCTACCTGGTGTCAGTGTTAAGTGGTCACCGAGGCCATGGATAGCACCGTATGTTATTATTGTTCGAATATTTGGCATTAGAGAATGGAACAAGCACACATGAGTCACTGCGACTAATAGTCATCTGAGTGTAGAGAGTGAGCTTGCATGCGTGTATTTTTGTATCTGTCTCGGAAGAACGGTACGAATTCTATCATTAAAAATACTACTACTAACAACTATACTTGCACTAAATGTACTAGGTACTATTTTAAGTACTATTTTAGGTAGTACATGTGATAATCGAGCAACTAGGTACCTACAACAATAAGTACTTATAACAAAAACATTGCCTTATTATAAAATAATTATAGTAATTTGGGAGACGACATAAAAAAGAGTCAATGCTTACGAGTATTTAAGGTGCTTTTACAAATACGACCTAATCAATATGAATGGCATATTACCTACTAAATATTTATGTATTACTGTTAACATGTCGGCTATAACTTTTCAAAGGTCAATACTTACATTTGTATTCATTATAATATAATTTGTCATATTACCACTCAAATTACATATTTTGTTAATTAATACGCGACATTAATATAATTAATTTGTGACATAGGTACTGAGTAAAGAGGCAATCATTTTATTGATTTCGATTTGCATAGTTTACTTTATTGAAATGTTTTGCGAGCTCCATACAAATGGAGAATACGTGTAAATTAATACTTTACTGTTGTTTTAATTGACGAGGCTGTTAAATTATAAGTACCGCATACATAATGTAATGTTACATCTTTAATTATGTTAATGTTCAACATTATTTATTAAAATTGAGCAAATTATTTTCGTCATTATATATAGTAAACTTATTTGTTCATGAATAACTACTTATCTCGTTCTATATCACACTTAAAAGAGCTACGAGTGAAATGAAAGCTTTTATCCATATGTCAGAGAGAGTACTTACAGCGGCTTATTGTCACCCCCGCTGGAGAATTTGATAAAGCGTGTGCGAATATTAACAAAAGGAATATCTTGTTAAATTGATATTGCCTAAGCTCCACGCCAATTTCGACTCAAAGTCTTCGCCGTTGGATATTTTAAGAAGCATAATACCATGTGGTGGGCGCTAAAGTTACGTCGTTTCTATGAAACAGGCGTGAAATTGTCTCCGTTGGAAAATGTATAATTCAAAGGGGAAGATTAAAATATTATCCATGTTAAGTAAATATTCAAATGAATATTTTCCGTGTAAGACAACAATAGCGCTCGCGAGGGGAAGTTGATGTAATTTGGTAGATACCTATCTACAAAACGGTTTCTTCGTTAAGGGTCTACCCTGTTATTATAAATTATGAGCACAATTTGATATTTTATAGCAATTAAGTTGTTCGGAGGCGTGAAACAGTGATATTTTGAATTTTCAGACAGTTACCTGTATTATATTACCTACAAATTTAAATTTTTAGAGGCTCCAAAAAGAGATTAGTCACATTGAAAAATAATTATGATCAGAACTTGGACTTCAGAAGAACGAAGTATCAAAACGGATTGTAACAAATCAAGCGTTAATCAAGAAATTTGGTTATAGTAGCCGTTTATTTGCAAAGCAGTTACACAACCATGTTAGGACTTTGCCCTTTGAATACATTAGATATTATACAGATGGAAAAAATTTTTGCATCTGCAAAATTGTATCAATGATTGTAGTGAATTACTAATACTAATCATTTTATTGTAAAGTTGTCTGTAATAACCATTCAGGCGTATGTAATTTATAACGTGAGTTAATCAATTGACAGGCTTAATAATTGACGTAGAGAATGCAAACGGGTGCGTAACGACAATGTGTCATGTAGATTATACACTTGCGCCTGCATCCCGCGCGGCTCGCTCCATCGTCTGGGGACGTACCTATTGTTATAATAAAATGCCATCTCATAAAGTGAAGTGTACAACCGTACGTTATTTCCGAATTTTTGCGAGTACGATAGATTTTATATATACTTGATGATTAAAGACGAGTACCTATGTGCAATGTTAGGTATTTGACGAGAAATTTTTGAATTTCACTTTGTATTAGTTTTTAATAATATGTTATAATTTGATTAATAAATAATTATTTAGATAATATTTACAAACCCATGGTGATAAAATAAGGCGAACAATATCAACAATAATATTAGTGTGTAAAATCTTTGTATGCCGGTATATTTGTGAAAATAAAATGATTTTGATTTTGTTCTATAAAAAATTTTTTGTGAATTGTGAAAAGACTGTAAAATTAACTTTCTTTTCTTAAATTGACTTGAGAAATCGACATACAGGTTTGATAATATGTTTCAACAAAATTGACCACGAGGTATTTTACCTACATAACTAGACCTAAATAAAAAACATTAGCTACCCTCAATACATCAACAAAGTCCAGGCGAAGTGTGACTAGCGCCTCCGGGTGTACTCGACGGGGGTGTAACATGTTTATATGTTTATTTTAATACGCGTGTCGTGCGTATAATACGGAATTTATTACGGCACGACCCTCGGTCGGATTAATGCGATACGGAAGATTTGAATTCAGAGCTTTAACTTGGATTGGTAGGTTCGGGCGGGGAGGCTGCGCTGCGTAAATAGGTAGTCGACTTGTCATATTGATTAATGTTTCATATACGCGCCGAATAATTACACCGGGTGACGTTTTATAGAAAAGTAATCGAGTTAGCATTTACATTAAAGTAATTATTTTGAAATATTTTAATTATAAATTGAATATTTGTAGATATTTGTCGGCACTCAAAGTTTGTAATCTTGTATTATTACTATATTGAGACATTAATTGTAAGACATGGATGTTTGCGTTCAGAATAAAATAAAATAAAGTAATATCAAATAATTTTTTTACATTATAATATATTTATTAAGGAGTACCTACTTTGTGTCATCAAATATACCCTATTGGTTTCCATCGCTTCTGATCTCGTTTGAGGACCGAGCGCTACGGATGCCAATGATTTATATCTTCTAATAACGGGAAAAACTGGCCATAATCTATTTTCATTCGTATACAAATCGGTTGAACAGAAAACCATAAAACACCCCACACAAAGAATCTTTATGTAAACATAACAAACGTAAAAACCGTTATATCTGTTGTTTTAAGTCATTTCGAAAGTCATTAATCAGAAGCATTGCATGTATTGTATGGATGCAGGCTGGACTACAAAAATTTACTACCATTTCGTATACTTATACTAAATGCCTATGAGCAGTGTTAGGTTACTGGTTGGTTCGGGTTCGATGCCCCCACGCATTTTTAATATTTCAGCAATAAGTGTGTATGTATTTTAGATTAATTATCACTTGCTCTACGATGCAGGAATACATAATTAAAAAACGTTAATGTCTGAGGGTTGTCTATGTCTATACATTTCTCGAAAGGCATGTGAACTCCACGAACTTGCACTTGACTAGCGTGGCCTAAAGTTTTTCTCACTTTAAAGTCTTACAGTAACACAAAGAAAGAAAATCAATTAAAACCAGTTGGTGACAGTATTTCGGGAACAAATTAAATTAACATGGCTTATATTTTCCCGGTTGATCCGAGAGAGACAAATAGTCTAAGTAAAATTTATGTATCGGAATCAAATTCAATTTGGTCTTTGCAATTTTTACTCGATTTTTTTAGGGCCGTATAACTTCTACGTCGTCCCTACGATAGAAAATGTGGATATGCCTTGTATAGAAATTGAAGTGGTAAGTATGGTGAAATTCATATTTAAACGGACTAGAGTAATGATTTTTTACAAAATTTATTGTGACCTTAGAGAAAAATAATAAAATGTATTTTATAAATTTAAATTTTCAAATTACTTTGTAATTAAAAAATTTACTTTGTACTGCGTCTTTGTGTTCTTGTAGGTTGTGAAGAAGGGTGACTTTTCTTCCGAAGTTGTTTTCCATTGAGTTGACATCCTGCTCTTTTTTGAAGTTGGTTAATAAAATAACTTAAATGTATTGACATTTAAAACATTACCTTTCCTTCCTAATATTTATTGACAGCAAATTCATTTAATAGCTGTGCTAGCAAGTTACTCGGGACAATTAAAAAATCAAAATCGTAGAGGTCAAGCCCATGTAAATCTTTCGATGTAATGAAATTTGTTTTCTTACAGGATTTTCTAATCTTCTTTAGCATCGTTTATATTGATTATAGCGCCGCTTGCCTAATTTATATTCAGCTAGTGTTTTTTCATCACGCCTTGTGCTTAATATCGCAATTTGTGCCGTAGTTGGCGTAAACCGAGGGGACCTGTCACCTCACCCGTGGACATTCCGTCTTTCTTCGGACGCCATTTTTATTGCCGACTTTAGAATAAACAACAAAACTTTACGAGTCTTTTATTACATCTTCAATACTAATGATTCCTTTCAATAATAAAGCAGATTCTCATAATAAAATAATATAACCGTCATAACGTTCCTGGTACTAAATGCCATCGACAATGGAGTTAGTTTTTGCTACTGTCGCGGTCGGTGAGGAACAGACAGATCCAATATTAAGACGACGAATGTTTGTATTATAATGAAATGCGTATAAACATTTTGTAATAAGTATTATAATTTCCTAACAAGTTGAAAGTTGATACCTACTTATATACCTATGTAAATAATTACCATAACATGTTTTAAAAAACTTGTAATGAAATAAGTAGTTAAATTTGTGGTAACAAATAACTTAAAATTACTTATATCCGTTCCATAAATAGGGCTTATTTTAAACATTACAAGCCTTAGATATTACACTCAGTTACATACCTACTTACTACTCAGGTATAAGTAAGTATATTTACTTACTTTTATTTATACTTTATTAAACGTAATAAATCTAACGTAAATTAAGTTAACAATTTAAATCAATTAGGTACCTACTATCCATAAAATTAAGAGATAAAAAAAGTAATTTTTATAAATACAAACAGCTTAACTCACGTGTATTTTACATGAATACCCGACTAGTTTCAGACCGTTACGAGTTCCTTCCTCATGAGCTCCCGTCAATCGTCAAGGCGCGACGCAAAATACACGAGAGTAAAACCGTTAAGTAAGGTAAGCGAACCATTTCATATATAAAATACAAATTTAAAAGATATATTTAACTCTTACCATTGCGTCGTAGATGAATATTTTATAAGATAGCCATTTATGTATAAAGTGCACCTAATGCGTCCATGTGGATTCCTTGATCAAGCTTGGGAGGCGCTTAAAAACTATGGCGCCGCAGATCAATTAGTTCCAAGTAATAAACAAAGGAAATATTCCGGTTATGACAAGAATTCGGTCCGCTAACTTCTTTTGCTACATCAATCAAAATCATACTGATAATGAAATCATCATTTGGGTGGCCATAGAGAAGTTGGTTCTGAGAACAGAACCAAGTCCAACCCGTCTCCGAAGAGTACCGCCGTCATTATCACATTCCTGATTTATTAATTAGAAGTTAGATGCTTATATGGGCCATTTAGTTTTAAATGCAGTATAAGTAGGTATTGACGTAACTAAACATTGACAGGACTTCTTTGATCTTGTATACATATTTAAATATCCTAAATTTGTATTTATCTTAAAAGTGTGTAAAATAATACGTAGGATACACATGTTTTTTTAGCAAGAGTTCATGCCAGTCATATTCCTTAGGATTTCTTATTCTAAGTATTGTTACTATTATAATGGCCTTAACAGTTTCATCAGGCCTTCGTATCAAGTCTGAAGTTAGTAATGTGTTTCCGGATATTTAGTGGTCGACTTATTGTGCATTAGATTTACTTATTTCCTGAAGTACTCAAGAAATAACTTTCCAACTTCAATAATAATTGACATTAAATATCTATTAATGAGTACAATTAAATCAGGTTGTTACATCACTAAAACCTATCAAACCTATGATTTACATAACGAAGACTCTGTTTAAACGTTGATTAATTAAAGTAACACAGTTTATGCACAGACTATTAGAGCTAGCCGCATTTTTTCTTTTCCTTATAAACGTTTAGAAGGCAAACGAGCTGACGGCCAGCTCTGTAGAAAGTGGACACCCGTACTTGAATACCAGCCTGTCAAAACATACTTAATAGGGAGGCATGTAACAAGTACTCATATTCATATATTCTAAAAACCTCGTCAAACTCGATCAGGCTCAGCTCTATGTAGAGAATATGTAAATTAATATGGCTCAGAAGCAAACGTGTGATTTTATAACGTGTTAGAGATCACGATACGTTTAAAGGATGATAACCTAATTAATGTTATTATTTATTATTAAATAATGTTATTGGCGATCATGGCCTAATGGTCGAATTCCCGCCCGTTTACGAATCCCGATCGCACCTGTAGTTTTTAGCGACTTACGTGAAATTATGTGCGTGTAACAAATTAACTACACCTAATTTGCTTCTCGGTGAAGGAAAATATCGTGACCTCTTATTTATAATGGACGTGTATGATGTGACATATAATTTTATATAACTAAGTTATTATTATTATAAAAGTAGTCAACATAATGTTACTTTAATTGTTGCTTCATCAGAACCATCTTAATTAATTCGCCGTCATTACTAAGCAGTAAAACGCTGAGGATATTAAATTTTCCGAAATATATGGTTTCAGATTAAAATGAAGCAACACTTACATTGTGCGGCACCGAGTAATATCGCGAGCTGAATCGCGCATTATTTATTAATCATCAGGAAATTTAAATTG
Organism: Noctuana stator; assembly: GCA_018231225.1. Taxonomy (NCBI): domain Eukaryota; kingdom Metazoa; phylum Arthropoda; class Insecta; order Lepidoptera; family Hesperiidae; genus Noctuana; species Noctuana stator. The sequence continues at coordinate 20,662 of DWQK01000149.1, forward strand.
AATTTCATTTATGGTTCTATAAAACGTCTATTACAGTGGATAAATATGTCACACGTCGTTGTGTTGGAATTGAATTAACTTTAATTGCATTCCGTGTTTTATGAGTTGAGCACTAAAATGAAATATTTTGTGTTGATTTTGATATGTGCAGCGATAAATTCACTAGATGGTATGTACCGATAATGGCAGTTAAATGTAAATCATGGCTAGTGCATACTGCGGACGCGGAGAACCCAGACTGGCTATAAATCTCTTCTTCTCTATAATAAAATTCACATACTTTTATTATAAAGAAGATATAATAAATTAATTTGCTTCTAAAATGTTTTTTGCGTGAATTAGTTTCATAATTTTTAAACAGTATTTATATACATACAAGTATATCCATTTTAAATTATCTATCTTATTTAATTGTTTTATGTCTCCAGATACAAATGTAGAATACAGAAAGCACTACGGTTTAAGCTTTCACAGAAATTGCGGAAACTACATTATAACTTTTAAGTGCTTAACAGCATGCAAGAGCATGGGTTTTCAAGTTTTTCGATTGGATTATAAATGTAAATGTTCCTGTCATGAATTGAAAACCACGACTATTCTGCCAGCGTTTGTATGGCGGACGAATGGGACGACGAAAAAAGTACCTGAAACGTTTAGTCCAAAGCTTTATGCGGTAGTAGGTACGCTATCACCATCTCCAGTGGAAAAAAATGAATTCGAGACGACAGCTGCGCCAATATTTTCTGGTTGCCCGAATATTTCTAATACCGAAGTGTCGCAGTTGAATTCTACTGCAAAACCTACTGATGGTACGAGTAACAGTAGTACTATACCCGCGAATGGTACTGATACTGAATCTACGAGTAATTTGACTGCGACTGTAACTGAGGAAACAAAAGCAGAAACAACATACACCACAGAAGCTTTATAAATATTGAATGCAAAAGTAACATATTTCTTGTGTATTCTTGTGTCGCTACGAACATGAACGAGTACACTACAACTTTTGTAAAAAGTAAATAGTTAAATAAAACTTTCCTTACAAGTATAAAAATTTCTTTATTTTGATATAAATTTGTATACCGATTATAGAAAATATAAACAGTTAACGTTATTAAAATGGTGATAAAAAAAACTTGCAGCTTTTATTATGCAAATCTCCTTCACTCGCAATACTTTAAAAATACGTCTTTAAATGTGTGATTCTTTTATTTTGTTTTGATAAGGACCTACTCGTAGGTTGCGAAATACGGGTAGATATAAGTTACTCAATCAGAATTTACTTTTCTATGGGAGAATTAACTAACAGAGTGAAGCTCAGTTTTCTGTACATTTTTAACAATACGAGTATATATCTACAATATTATGTAATAAAAGATCTATTTACAGAACAATTTAATACTTTGTTTATTAATACATAAAATATACCAACGAAACACAAAAAAATTTACAAAATTATAAATAATTATTTACAAAATAAAAAAAATTAAAATGAAATATAATATATAGATAAATAAAATATATAAATATATAATATATAATAATATAATATATATATATAATATATATGATATATTTATATATTATATTTAAATATAATATATTATGTAATAAAATATAACATTCATAGAGGTTTCTCGTATTTTATGTTAACGCTAGTTAGGTATAAATAACTCTTAATTAATCCATTACAAGATGAGTTTTTAAAAATTTTAATGATTTTTTAATATCCGTGATTCATAAAATCCTGTTATACCCCCGTAAATCGTTAATGTATTTTTACGTTTATTATTTTCATGCTACTAGTTTGTCACATTACATTGATATGAAATACATATTGATATATTTTTGTATTTTGTTAAAAACAGAAAAAATTTATGGGGAAAGTTTTAGCACAGTTGGTAAGGTTTATATATTAAATAATAAATAGTTTTAATTATTAAATACACATCATAATTTTTCATTATATTTTTACAGTTCCAATTCATATAGAATCAACATTAAATGGTATGTATGACATTGCTGTATAAGGAAATTTTTAAATCAAATGTGATTGCCATTTCTTTTAGGTATATTTTTTCCAGAACAGCTTAGTAATTTGTTACACGATAATGAAATTTTGTAAGAAATTTTATGTAAACGCCTAAAGATTTTGTATCTTTGTAATTATACATATTTATTTCAGTATCATTTACAAAATCAGCGTTACGTTATGGATTTCACAGGACACAGGAGTGTCCAAGTTTTGAAATATCATATATTTGCATACAAAAGTGTTTAGATCTAAATTACGATGTGGCATATGCTGACAAGAAATGCAAGTGCACTTGTTACAACAAGAAAGACAAGGCAAAATATAGTCTAAAGTATAACACTACAAGGACAAAGTGGAAGCTGGGAGCCCCGACCACTGTAGTTCCAGCTTGGGCGCAAGATGACGAGAAGGGTGATATCGACAACGACAATAGCGGTCAAATCAATATTGTTAGTGTCGACGATGAGGCAACTGATTTTCTTTCTACAAGTTTTCCAAATGTTACGCCAAATAACTTGACAGCGAACTCACCAACAATTGAAAAAAATGAGAAACACAGTGATATAACTCACAGTAATCTTACCGTTGTAACTAGTGATGTCACTCTCAAAATGACTACTGGAGAAACTACCGTCAAAACGACAACTACAGGTGCCGCTACATCTACGTATGAAGATTAACTGTGTAAATAAGTTCTAAAATAAACTGAATTAAATTTGGCGTCCGTGTTTCGTTGTGTGTACAAATTTCAATGAAGAAACGAGTTATTAGAAAAAATTATACTGACTTAAAAAAATTATTAACAAAAAATAACGAACTGAATTACATTGTTTATGAGTAGATACATATTTTGTTCTAATTTGAATTGAGTGTTTTAGTGATGATTAACTAGAAAAATATCAGACCAAAAAAAACTAGAAAAACACTAGAAAATGGTCAAATATTAATGAAAATAACATGATACGTTTTGAAATAATAATAATATAACAATAGCATATTTAGAAACGATACTACATTTTCATTTCAAATTACATATCATATTTTATTCTTGAAAGATGTATCTTTCCCAGAATGCGCTGTGAGTAGAATATTCACGAAGGCCAACAGAAATAATTATCAATATATTATGCTTAACGGCCACATTAGGGAAATAATTTCCTTAGGGCTCATAAAATATTAAAGCCGATACAAGTTTATGGCTTTCCAATATTTTGTTTCTTATAGACTATAAAATGATGATGTTATGTGAAGAATTAGTACCTACTTTGAATGTATCACAGATCAAAACGACTTCTCTTTGCATTTACGAACATCAAGTTTAGAACCTACACCTCAAGACATTCAGATCACGACCATTCACGCAAATATTCGGAATATCAACAAGAATATATTTTATTTTCCCTCTGAGGTCCCTTCATAGCGGCATGACAAAAAAACTTTTTATGCAATGCCCAAGAGGCAGGACGCCAGACTGACGGCTATGACGTATCGCTAAGATTTTTTTACCAATACTCAGCGAACATAAATATGCTTTTATATCAATGTATCAATTTCTTTGGCACGATCGACGTTTTTTGGTAAAACTATTTCACTACAAACATCACCATGACGCGGGTATAAGCCGCTAAGTAATAGAGCTTGTCAAAGCGACAGGTTTTTGTTATTATTTTTTACTTGAAAGTAAACTGTATGATTTTGGTGTAGGCATAATTTTCTTATTGTGTACCTTTGCAAGTTGGATACTTGAATTATTTCAATTCTAGCTTAAAAAAAGCAATAAATATGTAAGTTGCAATGATATAATCGAACCGCCACACAGACTATGACAGATTGTTCTCTATTGCCATTTGTCATAGTTCTTACTTTTTCGTATTGAGGGTAACAATTAATTATAAATCTTAGGATGACCCTCTTTTATGACAGCATTGATACAGAAATACCGGTAGTCGATAGTACTCGTAGGTCAACTGTGCTGGGGATGGACGCAATAAAATTTCTATGATCCATATTTATTAAACATTGACCCCTCGATTGCCGGCAGTGTGTAGAAGAGCGCAATTGTTTTTTATTGATGGAAAGTCTTTATTTTTAGCCTTTATTTTGAGCCTTGCACTGGTGTTATTGTATGAGAAAAGTGCGAAAGTCTCAATTTATGGAAATCTTTGAATAAGAGGTTTGTTATTTATGTTGGATTCGAAGAAACTACATTTACTAAGTACTACTCACTACTTTTAAGCTAACTGGAGCTTTAATTTATTGTTGAGGTTTGTTTATGAGCGCGACCAGCCAGGCCGCCTTCATGCCTTGGTTAATATTAAAAAAAAGACAATCATCCTGATAAAAACAATACAAATCTACCAATCTACACAGATTATCACAGCCATACTTAGTAATTATATTAGGCTAAAATGAACAAGCACATTAAATAAAAGGTAAAAGCATTTCTGAAGGATGCTACTAAGTCGGCTAATCCGGGAAGTATACTTTGATGAAAGATTGATTTATTTCTAATGAAACGCTTTTGGGCTTTCTTTTATCTGTCTACACACAATCAGGGGCAAAACAAGAGGAAGGCAAACAATAAATCCTCCTACATAAAAATTGCAACAACTTTGTTCATAATACCGATGGAGGTATCATCAAAAGTTGGTTCGCTTCGCACCCTCGCGCTCATTCGTGCAGAGATTACCAATAAATCCAATACGGGATAATTGGCCCGCTTAATTCTGTTCTATCTTTCTACTTAGTTCAGTCGTCAGAATGTGCCAGCTCAGGCCCCTGGGGAGAGTCCAGTTGGGAGAATAAATACCAATTACTGGCCAAACAAAAATCACCCCTTGACTGTTCTGTTAGGAACGGTTTTCAATTGTAAAAATGAAACAAAGCAGGCCACGGCAAATGAAGAAAGGAGTTCGGTTAATGAGCCATTTTTAGTGTTTGTTTTATGTGTATATTGTGTGGCAGTTATTCATAAGTTGTGACGTAATAGATAGGTAAGTAAGTGACGTATGATGGACATAGGTGTGAGTATTCCCTGTCGTTTTATGGACGAGTATTAGAGAGTCGGGGGAGACAGCGATTTGATATTCGCATCAGCCGATGGCCCTTGGGATTACAGTGTTGTGATTCAATACTGAACCCTACGATCAGTATTTTTTTACATGCACTTAGAAATGGGAAACGCATAATATATTAATAGACTCAAGGAGTCTAATAATATACTAAACGAAATTGTTAATCATAAGAGGATGTAACACAAAAAAAATTAATTCGTACATACTCGTATTACGAGATTGTTTACAACTCAAAAACTCAACTAGGCAACTCAAAAACTTCAAAGAATAATGGCTAGGCCTACATTTTTCTTAAGTGGAAATAAAACGATTTTCCTCGCAAGCAATGAAAGCGTTGGAGAAAGAAACGTAGGTATATTTAGGTTTCAGAATATTCAATACAAC
>DWQK01000150.1:0-26107 GCA_018231225.1 Noctuana stator
TATTTTGCACACAATACGAAACTTGTTCTGTATCATGTCCCCGTACTCACAAACAAGCTAAGTTTTCTTCACAATTCGAACAAACTAACGCCAATCAAATGCATCCGGCCCAACAAATCGTGTCTTACTAACAGCGAGACGAGTGGCCGCAAACGTCAATCTAACACGAAAGCCTGCAACGAGGTGTTTAATGATGCAATAATTTGCATAGCGGCCCGTTGCGCTGAAAACTTGGCCTATTCTCACGTCTGTCTCCGCGCCCATCCACACTTTCCTTTTAAAGCTACCACTCTTGTTATGTGAGCCTACATGTGCTAAATATCGCGCTCGGCCAACTATCATCCTTCTTTTTTAAGCGTCCAGCGTGCAAAAGAATGCAATTCATTTGCATTCTAACAGCTCTAGCGCAACTGGATAAATTCAATTGCTACCTTAACTCACCATTTAATTTGCGCCAGTCGTTTATAGTCTGTTAAGCAGCGAAATGATTACCTGAAAAGGAAAGAAATCGCTTTATTATACGATGCACAAACGTCATAAAAGTCGAGCAAATGTAAAGGGAATCATTAAAAAGCACAAATTGAATATGAAAAACGTGTCGAATCAATTAGGGGCGCCCCACGAAAGTGTCGGGTCGGTTCGTACGGTTCGAAGAGCGAGCTCCGTACGGGCCGCTCGCTAAACCTCGGCGCACAATCTGACATTTATGAGTGCCATAAAAACGCTCAAGTAGTGACTTTTACTACTTGTTTAGTGAACATAAATGTCTTTGCCTTACCCGCGCTCAACGTCCTCCGTATTTAAAAGCGCACAGTTTCGTGCACAGTTTTGCTCCTTTTGCCTCTTTTTATTTACTGTTACTGTACTGTTATGCAACTGTATAATGCTTTGGTTACTTTTCAGCGACGATTTATGGATGTCGTCTTTTGTCTTTATTTTGCTGTGAGAACATGCTTGTTTTATAGTTCGTTATTTTTATTGCGTATTCCCGAAAATAAAATAAGCGAGATATTATTATGGCGTTTGGCGAAAACTTTATGAGTTTTTTTAACTCTTATAAAGTTTAACTGGGAGAATCCGTTTAATCCATGCTTAAAAGTCGTAAATCAAATTAAATATATTGTGGGCACGTACTGTGAGATCCGAAAGCGGAAATGAAGTCACATTATCGTGATGTTATTTACACTTGTCATAAGTGTAATTAGGTGGTTACACATAGTATATTATTCGCGTCACATTAAACCATTCATCCTGTGTATCATTCTTCATTTTGTCTACATTCATTAACACATTCATTAACACATTCAAGTGTTATTTGTAAAAGTACATACCTACTTCAATTTAATAGGTATGTTGATAGGTTAAATAAACGTTAATTTAGTACTTAGTAGATAATTTAGTAGTAGAATTACCTAAAGAAAAGTTTAACAATTTAACAGGCTATTAATTCAATAGATTGCAATTGGTAAATTAGGTATGTGAAAGATTAACCTGTGTATTTGGGTAGTAGAATTAAACACAATTCGTATCTTTAAACTTAAATACACTGTATAATTAAAATGAGGTACGTGTATTTAGTCATAAGGGTGACACATCGAACTTTAGCTAAGCAAAGGAAGTATCATATTTAGTGCTTAGCAAGTTTCCTGTCAACTCAGCCTGATATCACAATAGATAGATTTTAGGTACTATGCCTAGGACATACACTCAGATATTTCGTATTCCGTGACCGTCTTGTAATGAGGTTGTGTAGGTATTAACACCGCCACAGATATGTGTGTGGCCTATGACGACATACCTGCAGGCATAGAGCCTTAAGAATAACAATTTTTGACTCATTCGATAACAATAGATTGTATTGATTGGTTTTAATTCTCTATCAAGCATGCCAGCTTAGTCATAAAAATACAGCTACATCTGGCCGCTCTGCTATTTCAAATCCGTACAAGCAATATTCAATATCTCGCTTTGTTTTTCTTTCCGTTTAGGGATAATATTATATTAAATTTATAGCAGGTATCTGCCTTTTTATGGTTCTTTTATCTGATAATTTTAATATTATTTTAGTTAGAATAAGATCGATAGATAAGATCGATAGATATTATTCAAATTATATTATCAAATACGTATTCGGTTCGAAAATGTTCGAAAAGGTTCGCATCGCTGAAGGAAATTGTCAATTAATAATGACACAGAAAAAAAACACATAATTTGCAAATACCTACGCTATCCACTAAAGTATTTAAATTAAGATATTTGTATGCTTTTAGTTTTACGACTGCTTTATTTTATAGGAAGATTAATATTCTTTTAATTGAAAGAATATTTATCGAAACTTGATAAATAAATATGAGTAGGTAGTTATATGAGACGAAGAAACTTTATTTTATTGGTTTATCATTTCTGATTAATTAAATTTTTTACTTATTTACAGGTCAACACAACAATACCTTACTTACGGAATATTTAAGTATTAAATAAAAATACCAATCATCAATTCCTTTTCGGTGAAGAAAACACTGTAGGGAAACCTGAGAATTCTCTATACTTAAGTCAAAGAATATTAGTTAGCATAACTTCAGCTATAGGGATCTTGGAATTAGTTCATGTAGTAAAGACCAACTACTGTAGTTGTAACAAGGACGATCATGTAAAGAGGTCACCACAAAAACAGGCCCCAAAATGGCGTCCTAATTACTATTCTCTACGAGCTCTTGTTTATTTCCCGCTCCAAAAGAAAGTCCTTCTGCATACCATAGTTATATATTCGTCCGCCAAACCATACCTTGTTTTCGCTACAAATTAGACGATTAAGAGGCGGCCTGTGCCGCTAAATCTATTCAATTAAAGCTTAGTACGCACCGGTCACCTACCGCGGCGATTTTTAATCGTATGTATTCAACGTGCGAATCGCGTTGACATTTCGCATATCAATGCGTCGGACGAATTGATGAAAAAAACGACAGCACGTGTCAATGAGGAGTTACGAGTATGTCATTGTGACGGAGGCCGTGTGTGAAATTGCGTGTTGCTTTTGCGATTTGCAAATTTGTATTTTTTTTTTAATATTTTAGTGAATACTTATACCTTTTGTCCTTTATAATCTACGAAATCTCAATAAGTACCTAGATTATATACCTACTATAATTATTTTAGTACAAGAATTTAATCTAATAAAGTCTAACCAAGTATACGACATTAGGTACATAAAAAAAATCTGGCTTTAACAAAGGGACCTACAGTGTGGAAACCTCAAACCAATTTTCCATTACGATTTTATTCTTAGTTGGAAATGTTTAAAAAAACTTAATATCTACTTGTATTAGCTACAATGATAAACAAATGATAATTTAACTTATACCTACGTAAATCGGGTACCTACTGGGTTTCAAAACCATGGACAATACGTTTTATACTCTTTATGACTCAGACCACCTATTCCAATCCTCATTATAACACCCACAGAACTATACTCAATAGATAGTCTACCCACGTTTTGAAGTTACCAAAAGTTATGTGATGTATTCCGTTACCTAATCGGTTCGGCTAACTTTACGATATTACCTTTAAACATTTTAATGTCCCACTGCGGGGCCTACAACCTGTCTGTCCCCACAACCAGATAGGCCTGGGGAATACTCCAGAACGCTGCTCCAATACGGATTGGTGGATATACGGATTATACGGGTTAGTGGCCAACCCATGTCGGATGTTGCCAAATCGCCTGAAGGGCCTCCGACCAGAACAACTGTTATCTATAGATAACAACCGGGAACAACGGCTTAACGTGCCCTCCGAAGCATGGAAGCGCGCCGCGCATGAAATTTGCCACTAGCGGACCTATCCGAATACCGACCGCGCCCGAGGTTAATAACGAAATATTCATTAATAGTCTACTATTATCTATCTCTTGTAATCAGTAGTCGAAATATTAAGTTAAGTTACAAAAACGTTTAATGGAGGTAGGTTTTTATACGTCTCTTCTTTCAATTCGCGAATAATTTCTTACAGAAATCATCGCCAAAATGGACTCTATTAAAAAGGGCGTAGAATTTATTGTTATATGTTTTATGGAATGTATTCTGACGCGCTGCGAAGCATGACCCACGCGACTAATGACGACTTGATGCTGATGTATGGCGCAGAGGCGACAATCGGTTGATGTTTGTTACAATTAATGTGCCTACGAAAAACAATACGACCAAAAGGTCGGTTCTAGCCATTTGACGTCATAGGTATTTGTTTTGAATCTGTTTATTCTGTGAAGTTTTATTTTATTAATCTTAATGTTACATAGATAAATAAACAACAAAAAATATTACTACAAATATGCATTTCTATTGTGATTTCATTCAATTAAAAATAATGACGAATGATTATCATAAACATTTTATTAATAATAATCAACTTTGTATACATTTGGTACCTAATTATATAATTTTATCATAACGGATACATAAACGTATGTAATTGTACAGAATATTATACAAAGTCATACAGATATGAGTTTCCCAAGCTTTTGGTCAATGTACGAGTACGAGTAGCGTGTTCTCGGATCATTGCCATTAAGTTTTTATCAAAGAGTTAAATCCTATTAACAAATAACAGTAGATCGAAACAGACAATTACTTCACTTCTGTTGTATCAGTGTTATAATCTAGATTTATTGACACTATATAAGAAATTAAAATAAAAGGAACAGACGGTTCTGTACGCAATTTATTATTGAAACGCAAAAAAAAAAGATTGAAATAATTAAATTTCAAGTCCGAAAATTAAATACCTATATAATAATATGTACTTAACTTCATTATCTTAAAAAAAAAAATAAAAATAGGTATATAGCTTTACCACTTTGACTCACTCGTAAGTCTGTCGCGATATTTCAAAACGGTTTAATTCCATTTAATTTTCTATGAGTTATCTGAATACTTTCAGATCTTTCCTTAAAAGCCCCTGTTGACCGTCAGAGGCGTTTTGGAGTTAGCTAACCATTCCCACAATACACGAGTTAATGAATTCTTATAAAAATGTTTTAGTGTATTGTTACTTAAAGACTACACAACGGAACCAAAAAAGTACGTATTATCTACATCGCTTCTACCGAGACAATAAACCTATCATCATACAGTGCTCTATTAATTTCCACATCGTACATACTTCCTCACGCAACGTAAAATATAGACATAGCACCGCCTCGTAGGTTTGTTTTGCTTTTCTGATATTAAAGTTTGTATACAAATTTAACGTGAAATATTTTACCTTCGGTTCATATTTACGAAATCTGCGTGTAGATAGGAACGTAGATTACTACGTAGTACTACGAATTAGTATGTCGATGGAACGCTTTATGTTTTTTATAGATGGATTAAAAATATTCATATTATTACATACTACTATAATTATGAGGTCGAGTATATATGGCTTTTTACTCGCGTAATACATTCAGTAAAATTCAAACTTAAATATCGATTTAAAGAACTTTTTGAGTAAAAAATGTAAAAATCGCACCCGCTCTTTTTCCTTCATTTCTTCTTACAACTTGTAACAAAAGTCCGTTCAATGATAAGTATGTACCAATAACCAAAAATTTTATTAAAACAAAAGGACGCAATCAAAGAATAAAATGACCTTTGAGTTTATAGCAATGTACGGGACCCTGCTACAATGATAAATGTAAGTTGTAGCGCATAGCATCGCATAGGTCAATTTGTCACACATTACGTTATCAGACTTATCAGTAACACAGTATACACCCCCGGCACATGTCGGTTATTATATCTCTGTCGACGTCCTAGTAAAATATAATTTACTTACCTACTAACCACATGTGTACCTATAACATGTCTTTATAAGTGAATTCCATCGTATAATGAGTTATTGTCATACACGTAGTCTCGTTTAGTAGTCTGTATACTAAACATACGTAATGTACCTAATGTTGTTTTAATTTTTACATTAATGATGGGCATGAATACGTAGTTAAAAATATTAGTAAATACATAACAATAATCTTGATACGTATATTCTGTGCCTTTTTAACGTTTTATTATTCAATACATATGATAAATAGCTTAAATTAACATGTAGAAAGTTAAGCAAATATCGTAAGAATGATTAATATATTACTTATTAAAAGTAACAAATTTCTTATAATTTGCCCTGATTAAATAGTAGAGATTTATAAATTAATCGATATAATGTAATAATATTTACATACGACGTGGGTGTGCGACTTAATATGCAATTTATATGAATCTACGAATCAGAGCGCACTGCAGGGTGGCTTCATTTATTGACGTTTCAAACATGGTTATATGTTTATTATGAGTATATTTGGTCAGCAGGTGACCACAAATTATCTAATAAGTATATTATATCGTTAGCTGTTAGCTACACAAAGAAAAGGCAGGTGACCGGCCTCATCGGACGTGTTAAGGTCGGTATGAATTTACTAATTTAATAGTCCCCGCGTGGTGTAGTGGTTACCATGCTACCATCATTCGAAGGGTCCCAGGTTCGATCCCCGGCGGGGCAGAAATTTAAATGATGAATTTAGATTTCTGTTCTCGGTCTGGGTGTTTGTGTACGTGTCTTTGTGTGTATCCATGGCAACCACGGCACAGGGAATCCTAGTGTGGGGCGGTGAGTGTGAAGCGTTATTATTATTATTATTAGTACACATTAATAATGCAGTGTTCAAGTAGTAGATAATGATTTGTCCTACAGTTGACAAGGGACTTTTACTACCATTCCTATCGACTAGATTTTACGGCGTTTATTTGTTTTCTTCAACTTTAAAGGAATATGACTTCGACTTTTAAGGAATATGATTGGGTAAGTAAAAACAAAATAAGATAAGAATTAATACGGTAAGTTAAGTTAATAAGTATAATTCAAGAAAAATTCGTTCAAATTCATTTTAAAAGTTTGCCTTATCATCACCCATAGCAATCGCGGCGAAGAAAAAACATGCCATGCCAGCGAAAATGCGTATTTCCAATCCGAAACGCTCACAAAGTCAGCAGTTTGCGTTCATGCCAATAAGCAATAAATCAATCAATGATCAATCAACCTATCAGCATGTTTCGCGGCTGTTATCTCAGCACGCTCGGTCGCCCACGATGCAACTGCGACAATATTGCCAACCAATTCTGATTGAATCGTAAATTGCGCAACTAATTAAATGATGCGGTTCAATATATTTTTGATATTTTTATCAAAGAACATGATCAGCATCCACAAGAATGTTGACACCTTTCACAATTAATTATAAAACTTTATAAGGTGTTATTGAAGGGGACAGTGAAAAATTTCTGAAAAGTCGATTGATTTACTTTTAAGGTACATGATTGACTTAATTATATTCGTATTTCGTTTGAGTGATTTAATTCTATTGGTTATAATTTCTATTGGTTTTTCAAAATTCAAGTTATTGCGTTTTAATTTACTACCACATTAAGAGGTTTAAAGCTTGTATACCAAAGTTGACAAAGCGTCGTTAAGAGCAGGACGTAAAACCAAGATTTAAATTACAATTATTTCTCATTCGCTTAAATATTGATTTCATTTAGCTTTACTGAATTTTCTATATTTACAGTTGACGTAATATCTAACTAATATAATCTAACATCCATATACGAGCAGGCAACTATGATTTAAATGTTCAACGTCGGGTGTCGAAATTATTAATTACAGTTGGACATTGGCACGGCTGTTACGCATGCAGATTGGTATGCTAACGAATGATAAACTATGCATGCGTTGCAGGACCTCATTTAGGTCTCGCCTCCTTCGACAAGGGCTGTTTTGGGATGCAAAAACGGTTTCATAACCTTCTCTGTATAGGTGCCTAGGAGTGTGCAAAGCTTAGGTAAAGACAAAATAGTTTGTTTGTAGCTTTTACGAATATTAGTTACACGATAGACTTTATGTCAAATATTTGTTGCTGATGCATTAATCATCGTCAACCCACTACAGTCCCACAGCTAGTCACGGGTCTCCTCTCAAATATGAGAAGGGTTTTAAGGCCATAGTCTATCACGCTTGCAAGGAGCATGAGATATTTTAACCAATTGTTCCAAATATTAGGTACTGTTAGGTATTTGGGGTTAAAAAGAGTATGAAAATAGACAGTGAAATAAACAAACTTTATAAATTCAATTAGTAAATATACCCAATATCAAAATGCGGAACGGTGTTCTTAAAATTTATTAGTTTGGTTTGTAAAATATTGCCTTCTGATGTACCTAATACGAAATCGATTGACAGCCTGTCGATTTAAAAAGGATGACACCCGCTGCATAGCTATCACACAATTATGTTAAAAACAAAATAAAAAGAGGTCGTTCTTAATATATTTCGTGAGTATCCTTTCGGATAAAATTTAATCAATATTCAGTAAGAATAGATATTTGATGCATAAAATTTATTAGTAATTAAATGCACTGACACGTGCCTACAGAGCTTTTTCGATTTTAAGCACGATTTTATCGGAACTGTGTTTTACATTATTTATTACTCATTAACGGCATTTTGTTGATTTGATGTTTCATGTGGTTGGTACCTTCATATCTTAAAGTTTAATTTTCCCACAAACAATTTCAAACAATAGTGGATAGTTTGTAGTACCTACCTATTTATTACAACTGTATATGTCTGAGGTAGCAAATAAATGAGTTTTTCTATTGATACATTATAGGACGACCAACAAAAAGTCGAACTGTAAATTCCTTAGTAAAATACTAAAAATTTTGGCAAATATATCTATTACGGCTTTAAAAATGAATTGATTAAAAGAATTGTCATCAATCTTAATTAAACTTTCAATCGGTAATGGTCCATAAGACATGAAACGATCGCCTATATAAAGCTCCATTAATGAAGGTACATGTAGGTACCACTTAATAATATTCTCAATAGCGACTGAAGTGGAGAAGTGGTGCAGTCTCTACATAGTAATGTGATTAAGTGTTATTATAAATTAACCACATGACATAAAACTCTTTTAACTTACTTGTCGAACATTGATTGGTTAATGTCCGATGGGTCGTTAAAGTCAGCGTATGTAAAGCAGCAGTAGTAAAGCAAAGTTGTATATAATACTAGCTGTGCCACGCGGTTCCACCCGCGTTATGAATAGTAACGTAATGCCTTCCTCATGAATGTAAATAATATCATATACAAAAAAACTGACTAACACACGCACATAAGAAATATATATGTAAGATAAATACCGAGATAATTTTTTATAACTGCGATTAAAAATCAAAATAAATGCAATAAATATTATGTCAAACAATTCTACCGATATTATGATTGACTGGTTGGATTCAAGTTCATTCAGTTATACCTACGACAGAAAGTTAGCATCAATATCTAGTAATTCCAGTTGCAGAAAGACAGTAGACAAATAATAGAAATTCTCGACGTCCTGCATCTACTTGCACGTGTAGGCAGCTGCACATCCATAAAAAAACTGGAATCGCCATTCCAACACTTCCCGGAAGCCGATCGGTGTCATAAGGCACCTTCGAGCTAGCCCTACATTAACATTCACCGAACAATTGATCCAGGAGTTATCACGTATCGAATAGAATAGAGCCATAATGTTTAACGATCTCTTGTGCGCCTTACTTGTCGGTGTGGTGGTGTTCGAATTTTAAATGAGACCCCGTTGGCGATGTTGACGGAACCAATACGAAGACAGACTTCGAAGAGGGATAAGACGTAGTTGAGTGTAGGCGTAGATATAGGAGCGTGACGCATCTAGCGATTGTCGATCTGTGGTGACGTTATTTGTAAACATTGCGAAATGTCTGGAGCATTACTTTCAACGTTATGCCAATCATATGCGGCTTAAACACGAAGAGATGCAGACGATATGTGCGAGTAATAAGTATGTATACTATGCCAACTATGAGTAATTTAAATTTCCAGAGCATAGATCCATGTATGAAAAGGGTCAGTCCAATATTATTTACATTATGTAAATAAGGACCTAGGTACATATAAATTTGAAAAGGGTTAAAATTTTGTAAAGATTTTTTCTACAGCGTAAAATTAAGTCAACCTTAGATCGCGCTGCACACGATCGCTTCATCGCGTTCACGCACTTATTTACATGTCAGTTTACAGGGTACATGTAACATGCGCATATTGCGCATATAGCGCATCATTTAGTTTCGATCGGCATCATTAGTCATAATAATCCTGAGAAGATCAAAATCTTATAGGTATAACGTGAAAGTATAAAATATATAGGTATAACTTACATATATTTATGCCCCCATCACTATAGATTAGAACGTCGCGGGAAGGCAGTCTTGCATATGTTCAGGTGATTTTTCACGGCTCCGGAACCCGTGTACAAAGGGCACGCAGTGGTGTTGCAATCACGATCCGCGATCACGACTGGCCCTCTGCTATTTATTTACACTTCTATTTTGCTGATAACGCATTCGAAAATGTCTTCTAACTCCAGCGCTTAAGGTTCAACGTCACTACAACATAAATGCAGCTGACTCCATATTTTGATTAGGTGGCTCTAGTGCTCCAAACTCCACTTTCACACGATAGTAATAAAGGTCAAGACGAACGCACTATCAAGCGCACAAGTTAGCAAAATGTCTCTAGACCGTGTCGCTACCCGTAAATGCATTAAGTTTGTTTTAGAGATAATAATCGTTGCGAATGGGAATGCTTTGTTGTTTCAAAGATAGAGTTGTCGTCGGTGATTTATTTTTGGTCAACTCTTGTTGGACTTAATAGAGCCTTAAGGAATCTATTAAGCTAACCAGAACGGACCCAAGGAATGCAGATTACATTAAATATTTCAGAATAGCCATTTGTAAGTGTCTATAGAATGAAGATTTAAGCTTGAGATAGTACTTATCGCTGGCCTTGTATTAAATGTTCAACAATTTGGACATGACCAAACGTAGATTGATAGCTACGTTTATGTCATTGTTAGTGTCTGACCTAAACAGAATTTTCGGTTTTCCAGGTTTCAGTTTCGACGGAAGATTACAAGAAAATCAGTTTTGCTACGATAGCAAGCAGGTTATTCCTAAAATCTACGTATATTCGGGCAGTAGCACGAAACAGCTGCACTTTTTGTCGACTGGTGGATGTAACTACGGGATACAGCATGATTTCAATTGGTAAAAAAATGTCATTAAAGTATTTCAGCAAGAAGTTCATGTGTATTTTATATTTAAACAAAATAAAAAGCTGCACCGTTACCTGACATGACTTACACGAGCGATTCGCGACAATACATATTATGAAAATTATAGAGTTTAGGCGCGGTCTATGGTTTATCTAGTTTTGGACCGAAAAATTTAAACCGTAGCTTTGGCCGAAACTAAAAACAAAAGAGACCCATCGACTGGTCACGAATCCATTTCTACATTAACAAAAAAACGAATAGGTAAAATATTTTCTAACTAATAAGAAATAATGAAACAGGAAGAGATATTGAATTTGTATGGAATACGGAACTCGTAGCAATAGTAAGTATGCAATCAAATAACTTTTCCCATTTCTTCCTAGTTGGGGAAAAAAACCAAAACATCCACCTAACCTGGTTTATTAAAATAATTTCGGTGAAGTGCGTGCGGTGCGTCTGTTACTGCCTTGTATCACGCAAAGTAGAGTCCTACTGAGTCTCTACATTTTACTAAATGAGGTAGAATATTGTCGTAAGGCATTCTCAACCTTTTACGTTACTAAATAAGTTCCATATGGGTTCTCTATACATTTTTCAGAATGCATTTGTATAACTTATTTGTAACGGAAACTTAATCAGTGCTTGAACCTGTCCGTGTGACTTATGGCCCCAAGTATTCATAAACATAGATTAACGTTACTTACACTGAGGTGACACGGAACAGCTAATTAATCGTGAGTATATAATAAATATGTAGTTTATCTATTTATCGGCTGAAAATGGAAAATCCAGATGCACTGATATGGTTATTAGATATAACCCGAGGTCATTTAACGTTCTGATATTGTGATGTTATAACCTTTTCAAATATCTCTAATGATAAGAATTCATTAATTTTGAGTGTACTGTTTTATCATAACTGTGATCATTAGTGATAAAAAAAAATTAAAATGTCGTGTACCTACTTACTTACTTATAAGTATCGTACTGTTCCATTTTCACGAAAAAATTATAAAAATCGCTTAAAACTTATTAGAGATAAAGAAATTAATAATTTAGTATCTACGTACGTAGTACCTACAGTGAGTGCTAGTGTCGCAAACATCCCTTACATCTTGCTCGTGTAGATTCCAAGAGGAGGCGGGGGTGACATAGACAAATGACGTGCAGCGCCCCTGGCGGCGGTGGAATGAGTTATTACCACCAATCGAGAGAGCTCTCACTTGCCGCCATTTTTAATTTTTAGGGGCATACTACCCCTGTACGGATTATTATTATTCCTCGACAAGTAAACTAAAATGGCGTACATCGACTGTCCAATGCGAGAGTCGTAATCATTCAGTCTATAAAAATGACTATTGTATTAATTACTGGTACCTACTAAAAACCTACTAATAGTAGTAAAATGCTACCTAGTAGCTGTTTTATGAAAAGGTTTATAGTATCGTAACAGCAATATTTATTTCTATTAAGTTGCAGATGTTTAAAAAAATGATAGGTAATATTAGTTTAGAAATATTTACTTACCTAACAGTAGAAAAAATTATATTGAAACTATTGAAATAATAGTATTATGTAGGTATACCTAAATGACGATTAAAGATAAGAATTAGATAATAAAGTGTAAAGTAGGTAGGTACTACAAAAATTAAACTAAAACACATCAATCTTGATAAATAAAAACAAAATATTACCTACCTACTTAGAAATTTTCCGCAAGTTGGTACCTTAAACCAAATAACATTTTAAAATAAAATTGATGTCACAGGTTACAGTTTCCATTTGTTATGGTCAGAAGCTTGTTTATTTACAACGAAACACCATATATAACAGTAAACAAAGCCAATAAATCACGCAAGCAATAAAACAGTAATAAACGGACGCGACAAACTGCACACCCCCACTAACGCTATCTAGCGTTAGATTATTGAAACGACAGATTCTAATAGTGACATCTAGCGGCGAATAGATAAAAACCTTTCTGGTTAAATAAAAAATTTCCGATATTAAAGGGATTTGGAATATTTATGTAGGTATGTATGTAAGTATATAATGGCGCGGATTTAAATTATTATTTTATATTAGGTTGTACTCTTTTGATTGTACCAAATGCAAATGCAAATAACAAATAAGCAGGTATAAGGTCTTCATAGCAAAAAGTCGCTGCGGCAGGGTAATTAAAAACGTCGAGATAAAGTAGTGATGATCGTTTATCAGCACTTACATCAATAATTCATCGCTTATAACGCTGTGCTATTGACGTAATTAGTGCAATTATTGCCCACCCAGTGAGACCGCGCCTTACTGTATTAATTGAAATTTATCTTCCTAACTAAATATTGTTATTATATAAAGGTGGGGTAGAGTAAGATGCATTCTTAACCTTTATCGAAGACGGTGCGAGGTTAAACCACGCAAGTAATTAAGGTAAATGAAACGATGACAATAGGCAGCCAGCCTTGTCCTAAGATTGTGGGCGAGATAACACATTCAAATTTCCCACCTCATATGTTTAATACCTATACAACTTATTCTACTTATACTTATCTTAATTAATCTATTGAAGTGCTGGTATATACTATACTAGCTTAATTTTATTTCTATTTGAGTACATAGAATTTATATTTCTTTCTTTTAATTAGGAAAGATTGTTAATTAACGTTTAGGTATGTTGCCAGTGTTTATTATAATATTATTATCGATGTTGCCAGTAGTAGGAACACTACCAACAGAAACGATGATCGATTTAAGAAGTAATAGTTTTATTTCTTTATTGTACAGTGTTTTAATAATGTAAGATTCTAATTAAATAATGTGTTCCTTATTCAAACGATAGCATGTTTCTTATTCTTATAAGAGTATAAATGTTTATTCTAATTGGTTTTAAGTAAGTTAAGTTACGCAATTTTATGTGAAAATAGTCGTGTATAATGGCTAATATAAAACTATAATCTCTAAATAAACAGTTTGTTAGAGTAAGGTTTGTTTAGAAATACACAAATAATGAACACCAACTGATATTGTGGGGAATTAAAGGTCATTATTTAGAGAAATACCTACTTGTAGGGTTTAATATAGAGCGAGCGGGTCCATTCGACCCTCGAATCGGCCTAACTTTAGGAATGTTTACAATTACGAAGGGGTAAAAATTAATGTTCAAAGTTTTCAATAAGAATTCAGGCAATATATCTCGTAATAATGAACTTTGTATTTTGTATTGTTTAGGATTATATTTATGCAATAAATTAATAACAAAACAGTTAGTCAAATAAATCAAAAATCACTTACGAAATTAATAAATTGAGTCTACTTAACATCATTGTCATGGTTTCATTTAGTAAATACCTCCTAGTCGTTAAATTACCTTCAAAGAGAAAAACGATAATTTAAAATTGGTACCTAACCCATGTAAACAGTAAATATCTACTTCAAAAGGTAAATATCGTTTCGTCGGCGTACAAATGAATCAACGAATCGCAATATTTCAGCTATAAGAGAGGAATTTTGTGAATTTTGTTTTGGTAACGTTTATCTAAACAGGATTAGCTATCCAGACGGCTAACGGCGTTTTAAAGAGCTTCGTAAGCGCGAACACGCGGCGGCATAAATAATTTTGGCGGGTACAAATGAGCCAGCTGATTAATGATTTACGTACCAATTCCGTGTCCAGAAGGGTACGCCGTACGTTGGATACGTAGTTACGTAGTATGCATACCTATATGCATAGGTTTAGATACTTAGATACTTTCAACTACTTAGGTATTTTGAATAAACTATAACTACTAACTCCTGTAATATTAATGCAAAGTTATGTTCTAGGAAAATTTCTAAATATTGAGGCCCAAGTAATTGAACTTAAGATTAAGTTCCACTTTGAGTGCGTATCTTAAGACGCGCACTCAAGATGCAATCGGCACATTATCGAAACATTATTAAAATGGAATCATTATTATCTAAACCAATTAAGAGATTTGTAACCGAATATGTATGTAAGTATAATTAAGTACGTATTTGTAATATAGGTGTATTATTTTAGTTTTTACTACATTTAGTTTTTGTAACGTTTAGTGTCCCTGAAACTTAAAGAATTTTCTCTCATCTAGACCATAAATAATACTTTAAGTCACGCGCATCGCGCATGTACGTTCTTTTCAAGTCACTGTAGCTAATCAACTGTAAAGTTGCGTCGAGAAGGAAGGGTAGAGCTGAGGGTTAAACTGAGTGCTCGGGGCGAACTGTACGGGGTGTTCTCTGATTAATGGTTCTCTAATTGTTCCCACATAATGTACAATAACTCGAACTGATAAACACTAAGCTGTTATATGGGATATCCGAACATAGGGAGATACGCATAGGGAGTAGACAAATTGTGACTCGTTGAATAAATGTATAATACCTAATACAACTTAATCCAAATCATGTATTTATGTTACGAATATACTTTAGTGTCGAATGCTGTATGTAAATAGGTACCAATTATGTCTAATGGACTAATACGAAACATATAAAGGATTACTTCAGATCCTCATTAAATGACTAGTTTTGTCATTGTAGTTGACTTTATAAGCAGATTTTAGTTGCAATAGTTTTTATGACAGGTTTTATAGGCATCTATGTTTAAAGAGGGCGTACCTAATACACGTATTTTATACAACGTAGTCTCAATGTTAATTCAACGACCAGGATTTTAAACCAATAAGAATGTAATGAATTGTATTGTAGTGAATTAGTGCTGATGTGTTTATTCTATTGTAGTAAATTTCCTACTTATCGTAAGAAAATAAACCACAAAATTGGATCATATTACAAAGCTTTAAACGCGCATAGAAAGGGACTTACCTTTATCTACTTATTAAGTGCCTACCTTGTGTAAGAAATGAAAAATCAATTTCCAAAGAGCACAAATTAAATCTTGTCCAGCAATATACAACATAAAATGCATCAGTGAACTGGTCAGGTGGCGCAGGACTCGAGGGCCCACTCCAAAGGGTCGGGATCGCAAAGACTTCAATGATTTACCGCACCCTTATTGATACCCTTTTAATTTCGTTACCGTAGGGGAAGCTGCAGCATTTCTATGGTACCTTACTTATAAGGACCGCTTACGATATGCTACGATACGATATGCTTATAAGCACTATTTAACTACGCTCTCCGTTGAACTTGATTCTTTAGGTAGCTATTGCCGTAAAACAACAACGAATCCGTGAAAGTTTTCTCTGTAGATACGTTGTCTATAGCCAGCTTCCACCATTTATGAAAAAGGCAATCATATTCAAACATGCAACATATTATTGTGTAGGGTACGTAATTACATATTACATACACTAAATTACATTACATTACATTAAATACATCAATCATTTAAGTAAATACCTATATGGAGAACGCGACGCATGTCATCTAGTAGGTACCTGCATTAGATATCATCACAGAGTGTCCTAGCGTAGGTTCTAGAGCTTACAAATACTTCTATAGCATTTGTAGCCTGCTCAATGTCAATGTCAATTGTCATGTCAATTCAGATCATTTCATTTCAGTTATAGCTTTTTGTATTAATCAAAAAACAAAGCATATCAAATGTTTTTACGGTTAAAGGTATGTAATGTAACCTACACAACATTCTAAGCTCGGGCTCTCCACAAGATTTACTCGGTGGATAAAATTGGTTCCCATTTAGCATCGGCACCAATATCACAATACCGACTGCCAGCCGATTTAAATTTATTTCGGACGTCGGTAACTTCCAATTTAAACCTCTTAATCCTCTATGATGTATGTCGGTATTCGGCAGGATTAAAAGTTCCACGGAAAATAACCGGGAAAACCTTTTCCGGGGCCGGATTGACCCGGGCAGGAGCGGGATTAGGCGGCCAGGATTGGATATACATAAATCTGGAGCAAGGCTTTGGGTCCGACGTAATTAAGCCTCGCGCGCTGATATGTCATTTCGTGACGACCGATGGCGATGGGTACGTACTAATCGCACTTTTACATATGGGTAGATATGTATGAAAATTCATAATTTCAATATTAAAATTCAGCAGCGTCCGCGTCCCGCTCACAATGGTCGCTCCGTCGTGCATGGCGTCATAAATAATTCAATTTCATAGTAATAAAATACGCGTGACCGGCGCTACGGCGTGAAAACTTTTCAGCAATTACGGGTTGAATATAACAAAAAGCTTCTATCGATCCGACACGGCGCGGCGGGGTCGATGAGGCCCGACACTCTCGTAATTCATGCATCAGCTTGCGCGGAAGGGTTGGCCGCGAGTGCACTCGGATGACTTATAGTTTGTATTAATAGGCTCCAACACAGGAATCCAATCTGAGTCCGGTTAATTAATTTAGACGGAAGGGCTATTTATATACGAATATCTTGCTTTTCAAATTAAATTACTGTTACCCACTGCGCTTACGCTGATTGATTATGAAAACTGAATTATAATAAACATAAACAAAACTATTTTAAGTAAAACTTATAACCGACTTCAAGCTAAAACTGTTAGAAATAATTTAAAATATTAAGTACAGATTAAAAGAACATAGCACTTATGTTTAGAGTCTGTGCCATTTTTCTATCTACTCGTATTTATGGTAGGCGTTTATTGAAACCCCTTGATTATTTCGTTGTATCTCCAAAGTACGAGGTTAGATCATCATTATTGTTCTATGGAAGCAATTTGGGATAATTTCTTCAAGAAAATCATTACATGAATAAAAACGACGGTTATTGGTGAACATACAAAAAAATCCCGACGATGTTACCAGTCTCTTTTGTCTTATTCTCACGAAAAATTTAATTCTGCAATCATTGTATTTTCAGTAGTTGGATACTTAGAATAACCCTGGATAGTAATTGTTTGGATGCCTCCCAAATATAGTCAAGCGTGATAGATAGCGTGTGGAGCAATAGGTACCTAAATCAGTGACAGGCACACAGTATGGAGAAAGGTTTTCAATAAAAAAATCTTATAATAAATACTACCTATATTATAAGTTATTTGTCATTGATGGTTGATTAAACAAAAGCATTTGTAATTAAATTAACATTAAGACCTCAAAAAGAAACCTTTAAATAGTGTTGTACTTGGTGGTCATAACAAACCCATTAATAAATTGATTTATTGCAGTTTAATTACAGCAATTAGTTACGCCTCCCGTGTCGTAATTCCCATTGACACGTCGTTGGACTCTCGATATTGACTCAAAAAATCTAACGCGTCTTTTACTGCATATTGATTGATCTTTACTAAGGAAGGACATAAAAAATTTATGGTTAACACTTAACTTTTATGTGCTTCTGGGTCGTTTTATGTGTTTATAAACAGGTTTTTAATACAAGCGCTATTGGAAAATGGATAGGTATAACATTTTTATTGTTATTTAATTGGATGTTTTATTTAAAATCATAAAACAATTAATTTCATCGTGAAATTACATTACGTTATTATAGGCAAGCTGATGGAATTATTTATTGTTTATAAGATAGTATTATATTTTTCTGTGTGATGTTATTTTTTGTATTTTTTGTTCTGTTAATAATGAATAACTGTCGACTGCCACATTATTAGTAATAGTCTTCTAATCAATACATTTCCTTAATATTGTAGGTACGTAACGTATCACAGCTGTAATTTATAATGATTTCAGGTAATTTTTAATAATATAATAAAGGTGACTTGAACTAGAATACTTAATTGTTATTTTCTTTTCTATATTTATTTATACTTAGTTACTATTTGTATAGAAGTAACTAAGTATAAATAAATAGTAAGTAATATTTATAAGCACTACTTAAGATTTACAGATAAAGTGTGCATAGTGTTTATTTTATTGGTGTAACCGTAGGTAACCTTTATTATAAATAATTAATAATCACAATAAGAAAGCCGACTCCATACTATGTTAGCCGGAACTGACGAAGCAGCCATTAAAATTAGGGTTGGGCCACGAATCTCGCAGCTAGGGTCGGCCGCGCCCTGCGCTCGTTACAAAAAAACTAAAAATAACACAATGAATAACTGCGTACCCATGGCGATCAGATGAAAGATTTCTCAATGTCCGACTGTTGTTCTTGTTACTTGTAACTCAATATTGAACTGATCTTTGTTTTGGTCTGAACAAATATTTATAGTAGGTACTGTAGGTAGGTATAACATGTGGGATTGTAGGTGCCTTATGATATTATGCTTATAGGGACATTCGGACTGAGATGCATTAGGTACGTAAAGTGTTTTATTATAATACTTATTCAAGTTTCCCATATATGCAGATATTTAGGTAAAATAAATAAATAAAGTTAAGCAAAAATAATGAATATTCATATTGTGTTTCAATACCGATTACCTTTAGTAAGTAAAACATTTGAATCTGTAAATAAATTCAAATGTGAATAGAATCAGATTAATAAAAATTTAGGATATTTAGGAAGCAAGCTGTGCATAATGCCAACCTAAGAGTACCTAACATACAAATACTACTTACAAGAAAGCTAAATACCAGTTATATTTATGACGTTGCTACCTAATTACAAGTTTCAGACCAACGGCAACGGGCTTTCTCAAACACTTTCAGTACTTGTAATAACGGGTTCGAATATTTCGAAATTAAAAAGCAATTTGGTAACCGTTACTAATTCGGGTCTCAATTTAGGGGTGCGGCGAGAGGGCCTATCTGAAAGCTGTCACGCAGCTGCGCTATGTACGACTGCCCTTATCGGCTTTGTATATAGATGCTCAGGTAACGCGTGGGTTGTGTCTCATAATCGATCTTTTATCAATACTTGGATTACCACTTAAGATAGGAAATGAGAACAGAATACGAACAAAAAAAAACTTTGCCTTTTAAAAATCTCGTATCGCGTCTTTTGAGTCGATTTTGTTAAGAACCTATTTACTGTTAGTTGCAAAAGATTGATTTCTAAGCTCTAGATTTGACTTCGGCAAGACAGAAGCCGTTTACAGAAGCAACAATTTAATTTTAATTGACATAACGATATGAATTACACGTCTCTGTGTAGCCTGTAGGTACTAAAATTAATGTCGTGTTGGTATCATTTATATCCTTCTAATTAATTAAATAACTCTCAGTGTCGTTTTGATTTAAATCCCTTCGGAAACAACCGTAAGTATGTAGTAACGGGATCTCATTAGTTACTGAATTCGACACGGTAAGCGAAATTTATATAAGAAAAAACCATAAATCTCTGCCTACCTACGACTACGGGCCAGATATTAATCTACACAACGCATGCTCTACTGACTAAGGGATAGCTTTGAGCGATAACTACTAGCTTAATAAACAAGGAATAAAATTGGTTTATACTTATTAACATTGGTAAATGTATGAAGTTAGCAAACAGACGAACGAAAACAATGGACATAGTTCGAAGGACTGACAACCGATGGGGAAGAAATGTCCTTGAATGGAGACTGTATATCAGCAAAAGCAGTACAGGTCGTCCGACCTAGTGGACTGAGGAAGTTAGCGAAAAACCGCTGGATTCCAAGGACGCAAGATTTTAGTGTTTCGGTAATGTTTATAATAGTAGTAATGTAATTATGTATTTTCACAACTATAGGGGATGAATGTGTTATGAAAATATTTACTGCATACGATTTACGTTTCGTTGTTACCTTTTTCATCTTTCTCGGTGAGACAAGCCTTTGAGCTAAAGCCACCTAATTCTTATGCGCCCACGCATCATCTCTAAATTTGAAATTCGAATAAGCCGTAACATGAACTAGCTGGACGCTTGTCTTAAAAATACTTTTGTGTGAATTCTATGTAATTAGCATAAGATGCTGCGGTGAATTTGGTTTTTCCATTTGTAGACTAGAGACACTAATTCCACAAGACTACTTTACGATACATCGTATTATCGTTTTGTTCGTAGACTGAGTATTGATTGCCTATTTTTCACACACTTTATTGCCATGTCGACACATAAACTTGCCTAACTTAGACAAGTAGTGTCCAATATCTAATCGAAAACCAACATAAGTTTTAATTTGAATTTAACTCAACACCCACATATTTCTTTTGTTTATTTTGCGTTTTAAAAATAAATTCTAGGTAAAAAGGAGTGGAAGCTCGCTATTATAATTAATACCTTCAATAAAAAATACTAGATACCTACATAAATCATCAAAGCTACTTTTAAAGAACAATTTTTTTTAAGAAAATACAGCTCATAAGTATAGGTAATATATATCTATGAGTTTTATTACAAAGATTACAACATTACTATTTTTACCATTATTTCTAACATAATTCCAATGTTTAATGTAGAGTTTTGAAAACTACTTCCTTTATTGATAAATTTTAGTTCCCAAAGACTGTCTATTTGCGAATGTAATCCAGTATGAATTCTGACAGTTATTTGATTTATAAGTAAATGAAAAACCTAACATAATAGGTATATAACATATTTATCACTATAATAATGTAAGTGTTAATGAATTATTGCAGTAGTTAATTTTAAAGAACTTATAATAGGCATGTTTGCAAGTTTTTGCTCCATAAAAAATAATTTTTGGATGTATGTAGTTAGAAGTCAGTATTTTTTGTAAGCAGGTTGACCTTTATAAATAAATCACAAACATGGCTGCGCACCGTGAAGGAAATACGGAACCAACAAAACCTAATTCAAAACCAGTTCTGGAGTGGGGCATTTTATAAATTTAAAATAAACCGATTATGCAAATGTCGTTACTGCATGTTGATGTATGGGCATATCTGCACGTATCGTTATGAATAAGTACCTACCTATTTGTTTGTAGATAGACGTCTGTTTTAAGTCCTCGCTACTAAATCTCGTCGCATTTTTCCGAATTATCGTGATAAAATATACCTACGAGTATTGACAATAAATGAATTACTGCCAAAAACAAATACATTAATTATTAAATTATGAAATTCGTAGGAAACTTGTAGGATTTTAAATTACTAATAGGTATTTAGTACTATAAGTATATATTTGTTTGCCTTTTAACAAGCGTAATGTGATTTTCAATCAATAAAATTATTGTAACTGTTGAATAAACTTTACAAATTAGATGTTTTATATGTTAACTATTGTCTTCTGTTTTTCTAAGAACTACTTTGTGTCTTAAAACTATAAATAGTCGTCGTTTAGGTCCTTTCTTTTGCTGCTGAAGAGAAAGACGAACTTTCTTTATACTATTGCGGTGCCCAGAATTGGCGTTGTTGCTCAAAATCCTTATCCTGGCGACATTTCTATGGAGACTAAAAAACGAACAATAGCGAGAGATCTCACAAGGCTACAGTGGAAGGCCGGACACAGCTAAATGAAAGAAGTTTGTAAAAAGTTTGACACATTTTTAGAAACATCAGGCACGCAATGTTGGCCCGCGCGGACCGATCGTAAATTTTTTGTAGCGTCAGAATGAAAAAGGGGACATCATTGTTGAAAGTTTTTAAGCGCGTTCTGTGATTTCGAATGTAAAACCGCGCTGTGAATATGCATAATGACAATACAATTTATCAGTATTTTCATAAAGTGTTTACGTTATTCAATCAGATTTTGTAAATGGCTCGTTATTTTGAGCAAGTCAAATTCCTATTTACCTATTTTAGTTTCTCTAACCTACTAGTACCTATTTTCACTGCGAAACTTAGCTACCTACTCCGAAATCGTCAATGCTTAAATAGGTATTTCTATTGTGGCTACCGCGAAGCATTACCTAAGTTCTTTCATTAGTACCTATATTATGTTTTTCGAATGAGATATCGCCAGTAGGTAGGTAGTATGTACATACTTTTCGAAAATTCATGATCTTACCTATATAATTTACCCTACTAAAATAGGTAACTGAGTTATCTGTTCTCTACGTGTCCCCAAAAAACGATATTAAGGTACTAGCAACAATATATTTTTAGACTGAGCCGAAGCTTTGGCGTGATTTTTTTAAGCAATCAGATGTTGGTTATTGCAAGTGGCGCGGGTGTTTTCCCCCTATTTATTTCCTGCGCGGATAAGAAAGAAGTGAGCTTCTTTCTACAGCGGCACGATAAGAATTTCATTTCCTCGCGGTTGAGAAAGCCTTCGCTATCTGGGGAAGTGGCTGACAAAAATAACTAAGTGACAAAAGCACTGAATTCTGTTCAGGTGGTGGGTAGGTATATCGCATTCGCGGTTTTATTTCAAATTGTGTGTAGTTGGAAAATAAAATGAGGAGTGCCTTAAGTGAATCTCAGTGTATTGCGTGACGTCATAAAACACTCACAATTGTGTTTTGCGTCATAAAATATAAATACCTTAGGCAGTTAGTCAAGAAACTATATTTGGATGCTTTTTATAACTCAGTAGGTATATTTTCAATCATTTTTAACCTAGATGCTGATTGCAAATAAAATAGGTAGGGAAACACAACCTACGAATACGAACCTAGGTATATGAAAATGATTAAAATAATAAAATCAAAACAGATTCTGAGAAATGATTGTGCGCATCGTGGAAGGCTTTGATTTTATGAATTCCAAAAGCTAGGTCAAAAACTTTTGTCCCGCTCCTTCTAATGACAAAAAAGTTAAAAAATTAAAAACCAACTCTGACATCTGCTTTTTGCTAAAGACTTACCTTTTATGGTAATAGAGCTGATTTTCAATTGATAGGAGGTTCAACGTGGATTTTGCTTTTAGGTCCGAGATTCCGGATGACATCCTTTATCTCGATACATTCCAACTCGATCTTTAAAGAGTTCGACTTAAGCCGCTATCTTTTTTTATTCAATTTTGTTGAAAAAATGATGATAATATTTAAGTAAAAAAATTACTTAAACTAATACAAATGTTTCCTATATAAGAAGCATAGGTAGGTATACCTATAGTTACTGATAGATGAGCTGTGTATGAGACAAATATTAAACAAAATAATTTAAATAATATTAGTTACATACCAGAAATTGATATTGTTCTTGTTCTTAAAATAGGACATATCGTTACACACTATAATGTAGGTACCTAGTAGCTACATAGTTTTTATTTTAAAATCTAAAACCCAAATTAAAAAATTTAAAAAACGTTTTCATATTTTAACATTTAGGTTTTTATTGTGTCCCGTTGATGTACAAACAGTAAGTAGGACAACACGGATGTTACTGTTAAACATTTATTGATACTTGAAATAAAAAAGGCACGTAATATCTTAGGTAATTTTAATTATCTAAGTACAACTTAATAGAATAAAATGTTAAAATATAACAATTAAACAAATACATAAAAACGTAATTAAATAAAAAGTAGGTACTCACAATGATAATGTAAAAAACTTGATTGCAACTCGTCTTCTAGCCACTCATTCGTATTACAACACAAGCACATAAAATCAATCTTCAATATCACAACACATACATAGCAAGTGTTCCGCTAAGTTTCTTATTAGATCACTTGCTTAGAAAAACAAATTAAGAAGAGCAATAAAGCTCACACTGCATTCACGTGTTCGATACGTATGTTCTATACAAATCCTTATTTACAACTGACACTGTTGTCCATACTATAAGAGAATCGAGTTCCGACCGCACCTAGCGAGAAGGCATCTGCCGGCCATCGCACAATAACCTGTGTTACAATAAATACGACATCGCGATCTAATCAATTTTTTAACTATAACTAACACAACTCTACGACCCTAACACACCGGCTCGACTGTACAAAAAAAGTCCCGAGGTAGGGGAAATTTCGTAAGCCATTACCGACCGACTCTACACAAAACTTTTGACACGCGTATTGCGCTTGGGCAAAGTCTATTTTAGTGGTCCGAGACGTCAATAGACAACCGTCCTCTAATCGCTACGCGTGCGACTGAGACGGTTAGATGAATGTGTGTCGCATTTGATTAAAGTTTGGGGGACCACAGAATATTGAGAGCCGCGGGACGTCGAGTAGGTGGCGATGTAGCTTTCGTAGCAGCTCGCTCGCTCCCAAACCGAATACGATGAGTAATAATATTTGAAAAGCAAGATTTGTTACCTGTCGACCGCCGGGAGATAATGCATAGCGTTTTTTGGGTGAAAAATACAATTAACTAGCCTGTATCGTAAATCACTCCGTTACGAAAACTGTTTAGTGCTTGGGCGCAGGTTGCGCTATTATAATTCTTTTACATAGAAAGGAGACGATAATGGAAAACAAAATTATAGCGGCGTGGTGAGTCTTTGAATAGAGCTTATAATTAGGCTATTGACCGCAAATTACGCTTAAGCAGGTGTTTTTTATTTACGTTTTTTTGCACATGCAGAATAATTTTGATTGAAAGCAAGCATCCACATTATTATTTAACACATCTAAGGCAATCACTGTCTTATTCAGTGAGAGTTTATTTGTGCTAAAGTTGTAATGAGACATAAACAGCATCTATATGAAGATATAAAAAAAAACATTACGTTAAAACACGTAAACATTTGAGTTCATTGTTTTCGTTACAATGCAAAAATTGCTCTCGCAGACTGCTGACATCGATCGCAAGTTTAAAAGGCTCTTAAGTTCATCGCTACGGGTATACAATAAAAGGTGAACACTCAATCGATGTAATTTTAAAATTACGACCTGCTTTAAACTTCAATTACAATGTGGGTCTCGTCTCGTGCACCTCGCATCTTGGTGCGCAAATCGCTTGACTTCGAAAATTGCCCAACGACTCGACGCAGAAATTGTCGGGAGAGACTTTCAGAGTTGTGGCCGGCCGACAAATCGAGGCATGAACGACGCAAATTACTGAGTCGACTACGACTCGAGTCGACTCGAAAATTGCACCGAGTTCCCGCAATCGGGAGGTCGTGCGAGCCCTAATGAAGACGTTAAGTTAAATCGTTGCGGCCTTTATAGAATGTTATGGTGTTTATATTGATTTTTATGAGAATATAATTTTATTACGCCCCACTCTGTAAGCGTCGCGTCCAGTTTATG
>DWQK01000151.1:0-26086 GCA_018231225.1 Noctuana stator
TGAAACAGCCTTCTAAAGTCTATTGATGGGCTCATAATGTAATAAACCAATTAAAAAATAAATATGATAAATATATTTAAAAGAACATTTATTATAATTAAATAACACAAATAATGTTACCTTTAGAAAGTTTCTGCGCTTCAGTACTTCTGTTAGCTCCTCCCATAACCAACCCATATGTATGATGATGATATTTCATGAGCTCCATCAAAACACCAAATGTTTGCATAGACAATTCTCTCGTAGGTGACAGTATGATAACACCAGTGCCTTAAACATAAGCTACATTATAATAACTTTGGAAGTGTCATAGTAATGTTGGTTAATGAATTGCAGGGTCAGATATCCATTCTGCGTTCACAAAACAACTCTACACACACCACCAGTGATGCAGAAACAACAATAACTAAGCTCAACAGATGCACTGGAACTAGAAATCATTGTTGCCTCAACACAAATGTCTGGACAGTGAAATTGTGGAGTCAAATTTTCACATTCGCCTTTTAGTCATCATATTAAATCACATCAAAGAGTTTTATATTCAAAAGTAACAAAATTGCAATTTGTTTTCGCTATAAAAATAAAAGTGAATAAAATATGCAGAATTTTATGCAGATTGCACCTCAAAGACACATCAAAGATCAAATGTATACATGAGTTATTAATACAATTATTTAGATTGCGTCATATATAAAGTATGCAAATCCTCACACCCTTTTCACAGAATAACTGCAGCAGATAACAAAATATAGACAAGTTTGGTTGATGGCATGTAAGGTACTAATGCTGTCAATTGAACCATTAGAAATATATAACACTCACCATTTCTGGGTTTAAATTGCAGTTTATAAATAAGTTCGATTGCCGGGATGAGGAATGCTAAGGTCTTCCCAGACCCAGTTCTGGCTGCTCCCACAAGATCCCGCCCTTCCAGCAACTGTGGAATGGCTTTTGATTGTATCTCTGTCATGGTTGTGAAGCCCATATCTTTGATACCCATTAGTGTTGGTTCACATACTTTTCCTTCCAGAGATGTGAATTTCTGGTCTGATAAAATACCAAGACAGAGGCTGGAACCCGGCACTGAAAATAAAAATTTATTAATGTTGCTGCACTAATATAAAACTTAACTATATAATCTCTCACATACTTTGTTACCTATATTACAGATCTGTATTTAACATACTTATAAAATTGCCTCTGAATTTTTATTGCCATTGAATGGTTGTCATGTCAGAAAAATCAAAATATGTATAGCTAACTGTGCCATGTGGTTTCACCCGCATTATAAATAGTAATGCTTGATAGCCTATAACCTTCCTCATGAATGTAGCCATCATCTACAAAAAGAATTTTTCAAATAGGTCCAGTAGTTCCTGAGATTGGCGCGTTCAAACAAACAAACTCTTCAGATTTATATATTAGTATAGATTAATTCTTTCTCGAAACAAAAAAACATAAAAATTCTTTTTTTAAACTTACATTGACTTTCTTGATTAGTTTTCATATTTTCATCATTGGTTTTTTCATTTTCCTGTTCAGAGTCACTACTATGTTGCTCTTCCTCTTTTACTTCTGGAAGTTCCTCTTTCTCTACTTTTGCCTTTATTTTCTTTTTCTTTTCTGAAATCAATAATGTTCTTTATAGGTCAATCTTTTTTATTGCAAAAGCAACAAATCTTTCCTAGATCACAGGCAAATTATGGCATGAAACTAAACTACAATAAAATTTAAAATTTTGCATAAGATTTGTGACATGTAACAATAATATAAGTCTTCAACTATCTTTATGTTTACTGCTGGGCACAATGTCTCTCCTAACAACACTTATAAATAAGACAATTTTTAAATTGTGGGATAACAAGAAGCATTACTGAACTTATTCTTACTTTTAACAGTTTCACCAATATTTGAGTCACCATTATTATGTGGTCTTTTATTGATCTTGTTTGATTCATCTGTAACAAAAGAAATTTTAAAGAACAACAATGTTAATTACATTTCTTTTTTACTAAATTGTAAATGTCTAACAACTACAAATTATTTAAGGCTAATTATTTAGAGCTGTGAAGACAATACTAAATAAATGTTTTGCATGAATTATGCAGGTGCCTACCAAAAAAAAATAGTTTATTGAACACATTTTGATGTTAAAATGTACCTTACTATGTTTCTTGCTTCAAATGTTTTGAAAATGATGATTATGGCAAGAGGTTCACACACTTACATATGAGAGTAATCTACGGTGGATTTTTGCGGGGCAATGTGGGATCATAAAACTGCACATGTTTGGCAGTAATGAATACAGTAAGTGTCTGTTTAACAGTAGATAGCTAGGATAATTAGGGTAAAAACTTTAAGAAACTAAATCATAACATCAACAAATAACTAAATAAGTTTAAATACAAGTTATAAATAAAGTACAGGTTACCTGTGGTATCCTCATGTACACCGTTTGATTTTTGAGCAATAAGCTTTAACTTCTTTTTTTCCCTTTTTTTAATTTTTCTCATCAGTATTTTGTCTGGAGTTGGCATTTTATACTTTGGAACAATTTTTTTTAAAGCTGATAAAAATATTAATATATCACTGCTTTCATTTACAACAACGTGTTTCTTTCTAGACTGTATTTATGACAGAAGCAGGAACCGCAGGAACAGGCAATTCAATTGACAGCATGCATAGCATTTGAGACTTGACAGCAGTGCAGTGAGTGACAGCAGTCGTTATCTATTCTATTTTAGGCTGACAACACAGCAGTCACTGTAGATAGAGGAGAAGATATAGAAGATAAAATATCTTGTTTACATACACATAATATTATAATATAACTTTGACAACGCTTTATTGCTTTAATTAGTTATTCTTCTATTAAGAACCTGTCCGCTCTATGCTCTGTCTATGAGTCATGGCGCAGACTCTATTCCTCTATTGCAACAGTCATTGCAACAATCTGTACTTTACATTGAAATTTGGCATTTTTGGCAATGACATTATAATTATGACAATTAACATTTTGTTAGTTTTTGTCAAAGTTGTTTTGTTACATTTGTTAGTTTAGGTACGGGATAATTGGGTTATTTTATTATAATATTTACTTTCATAGGTTACGTTACATTTATTTGTTTTTAATTTAACTTCTAATATGGAAGAAGGAAGGAAACCAAAGTTTAAAAGTTATAAAGATCAAATTTCAATGTTTACGTTAAATGCTATTCGCAACATGGGATTTAAGTGTATGACGGACATTCAGGCCGAAGTAATACCAAAAGCATTGGATGGATTGGACGTGGTAGCAACAGCTAAGACTGGGTCTGGCAAGACTTTAGCATTTTTGATTCCAGCTATTGAAGTTGTACTGAAAAATCTAGATAACGCATTAAATGGTAGTACCATTACTTATTATGTTTACTATGCTTGACTCTTAATTCGAGACTAGATTCGAGACCATTCAACTTATTGCCTCTAAATAATTAAAAGTATTACAGCATATTTATTATCAATTGATTTACATTCAATTGCAATCTCTAAAGCTAAAACTATGGCCAATGAAAAGATAACAAATAAATTATAATACAAAATATTATGTTTATTCTTTAAATTTTTTAAATAAAAATGTATCTGACTCAGGCACAGTCTGTATAATCATATCACCAACAAGGGAGTTAGCAACACAGACATACACAGTGTTGCAAGATTTGATTTCATATCATGAAAAAATAACTTCAGCACTGATCATAGGTGGTGAAAACAGAAGGGCTCAAAGCGCAGAACTGGCAAAAGGTTATTCAATTTCTATATTTCCAAAGTAAGAAAGTAGTTAATTTTGCACTAATTACCTATAATCAGAATAATGCAGCCAGTACAAAATGCTTAAGTGTTCTATCAAAAAGTGTTATACATAACATTCATTAAATGCACTTAAAAAGTGCTTTATTTCTTTTGTTTTGAAGTTTGACTTTGTGTACGTAATGAGACTTTATGTATGAGACTGAATTATTTTGGTTATACTAAAAAATATCAATAATTTTTGATAATAAAATTACAACATACATCAATCTAGCTCTTAAACAATAGGCCCTAAATTACTAAATTGTTCTAGACTGAATAAGAATTCTAGATTATTTTTAATTTACCATGCATGACTAACTCACATGACAGGTGTAAAAACTAGCTAAAACTTTGCAGGTGTCCATATTGCAGTTGCTACACCTGGAAGATTGTTTGACCACATGAGATCGAAGGAGTTTGATTACAGAAATGTTAAGTGTTTGGTATTAGATGAAGCAGATAAGATATTTCAGTATGGTTTTGAAGAAGACTTGAAACAAATCATTGGTAGACTACCAAGTGAGTATACAACATTTTGTGCAATGCTATTTGGAAGTTTGTGGGCCATTTTGAGATTTTAATTTGACATAATTAGGTATGCCAGTTATCTGTAATTTATTATCAGACCACCATTATCATTATTATTACATGATAGCTCAAAATAAAAAGAAGCCCCATAATGGCACTTTTAAAAATGTTAGGACCTTAAACTGTGTTCATTAATTTAATAAATAATTTACTTAATAGAAAAGTTTTCGAACTAGTATTTTTATCAATATAAGTACTGTAAAAGTTTAGTGTTTTCTCAAATCACAAAAAGTCACAAGACTTACTTATTTTTCAGAAAATCGGCAAACTATGTTATTCAGTGCCACACAATCTGAAACAACAGATGCATTGATAAAGTCAGCTATGAAAGAAAATGTGATATCTATCAACATGAATGAGGATAATGACAGGGCTACTGTTGAGGGATTGAAACAAGGGTATGCAATACTTCTACTTGTTGAGCTAATTTAGTTAGATAAAAACTAAGAATCACAGAAGAAGTTACTCATTACAGATGCAATTTTTGTGATATATTATATCATACTAAAATTATTTATTGCAGGCTGAAGTAGAAACAACTCTAACTCTTAGCAAGGTTTGAACTGTGCAAGTGTATAGTAAAATTTTACTTTAACCGCAGCTTAGTCACTTAATCTCTAGCATCTATTGCGAATAATGGTTTGTTAAGTATGTTATCTTTGTGACTTCTTTTCTAGGTGATGATTTTCTAAATGATTTCTTTTCTAGGTATGTTATATGTGACACTGAGTACAGGCTGTATTGGTTATACAAATTTCTGAAAAAAACTCAAAATTCAAAAGTTATGGTATTCTTCTCGAGTTGTAAGTCTGTTGTGTTTCATCACGAATTTTTGAATAAATATTGCAGAATGTCTGTGCTATGTATTCATGTGAGTAATGTGAACAAATAATTACTACTGTTTATCACAATATATCAAAATAAGCCTAATTATAATAGTATACTTGTCTTTTTTTACAGTACTTAATAAATTATTTGGGTCATATTAGACTAATTTCGTTGCTTTATAGGGTAAGATGAGCCAAGCTGAAAGGACAGAAACAATCAATAATTTCTACAATGCAAAGAAAATCACTCTGTTTTGTACAGATTTAGCAGCTAGAGGTTTAGACATACCAGCTGTGGACTGGATTGTGCAGTTCGATCCACCTTCAGATACTAATGTAAGTA
This sequence comes from Noctuana stator, assembly GCA_018231225.1. Taxonomy (NCBI): domain Eukaryota; kingdom Metazoa; phylum Arthropoda; class Insecta; order Lepidoptera; family Hesperiidae; genus Noctuana; species Noctuana stator. Next base: position 5,590 of record DWQK01000151.1, read on the forward strand.
CTTTACGAAGAATTTCTTATAAAGTAGGGAGAAGTATAAAGTTATATCACATTTTAGTTATAGCACTTTCGGGCATATTAGAGGTCCAGGAGAGAATTGTATGTTCATGAAAGAAGACGTTTATTGATTTATTTTTTATGTTGATTTAATTTTTTTGGAATTAGATACATGCTCCTTTTTAATAATTAACAATGATTTTTTTGAAGGAATACATTCATCGCGTTGGCAGAACCGCTAGGGGTTTGAATGCAACTGGACAAGCAGTAATGCTATTAAGGCCAGAAGAAAAAGAGTTTGTGAAGTATTTACATGAAGCAAAAATTTTTATAGACAAGTATGAAATGTGGGATAAGTTTAGCAACTTACAACCCAAGGTAAGTGTGTATTTTGATCTACAGCAGTAATTTTAAATGCACATATTTAGTGCAATTACTTAAATTTACTATTTTATTGATATTAGGCTTTATGCATTACATATCAGTCGCCGATCCGCCAACTTATTCATTGAATAACATGATATCTGAGCTCGTGCGCTTACGCAACACGGCGGTATTTCGCCATTCATAAATCTTTCTTTATGTTGAAACGACGGTGCGGCGTCTTTGGTGTGTTAGAACCTCATTAGACACAAAATATTCTCTTGTTTTAGTTAGAGGAAGCTTTACAAGACCCAACCTTTAAATCTTTAGCAATAGATGCCTATGAAGGTTACATAAGGGCATTTGAAGTGAAAAAACTGAAACACGTTTTTAATTTGCTGGACATCAATTTGGATTCAGTTGCAAAGTCTTTCGGTTTAAAAGAGAAGCCGGAGGTTGATGTTCGTAAGTAACTCAGTATATTAATAAAAATATGGTTTTACAAATATCTATATATTATCAATATTATGTGAAGAGAAAACTTTGGATCACTTTTTAAGTACGTTACGGCGCACGTCCATTAAAGGGAATCTAAGATTTGGCATAGTTAAATTTCATATCATTGTTCAATGTACAAATACACTAGAATGAATGAAATAAAACCGTCGTTGCACAACTTTCGCTAATAGATGGCGCTACAGGTCACTGAAGTTATTTTAATCGGGGTTTCGACTCATAGACTTCATATTGAGTATTCCAAGTGTTAATTTAGCACTAAGTGTAGGTATAACAAAATTAATTAAAGTAAGGCATAATTATCTCTTTCATAAGAACTTTTCATTTTCAGGCATAGGATTTAGTAAAAAACACAGACCAAGAAAGAGAAAGGCAGCCATGTTGGCGTTTTCAGGTACAACAGTAACAAAACAATTAAAATCTCAATAGATTTATTTGTATAATACTAATGTGATGTAAATATTCAGAACAAAAAAATAAATGAATTTTAAGTTATAAATCAAGTTTTTTATACCTATAATTATCTTTTTGTGTGATAAATCTCATTTTTAAAGGAAATAATATGACTCATCATAATTTACTGCAATTATCAGATGCAGTTTTATTTCATTAATTTGCGATGAATTCAAGAATATATTGCTATGTATATGATGTAGAACAACTAACATTAACAAAATATAATTTATATATGAACTTATACATAATATATTAGAGTTGCTGTTTTGTTGATAAAACAAAATATATTGTGACTAGATAGATATCTTACAATAACTAACTACTAAAAAATATGTGATGATATTAAAATAATAGTTGCATCAGTTTTACCTCGTTGTGCAATACCTTACAGATACTCGTAACTAAAAATTTAAATAAGAATCCTAATATAAGTTATATCCTGCGAAGATAGTTAGTTATAGTGCACAAATAATAGAAATTTGTTACCATATGATTAAATGAAAAAATATATAGGAACTTTACAATTTTTAACCCTATATTAAATTAGCAGCCAATAACCTTCTCAAGAATTGGTGTTGCACATACATAATATTAAGAAAATTGCGTTTTCTACAGCAGATTCTATATACACTTAGGTGTGTAAAAATAAGTTAACTGAAACATAATAAAAAATAATACAGTTATTAAATATTGGTCAAAGTTAGTCTCTCAATATATTGGATTCCGATCCGAAATACATTTAATTAGCTGTGTATACTTCAATTTTTGTATATTTATGTGGGCGGGCCACATTATACTTGACACTTTTTTCAAAACTGTGCAAAAGATAAGTTTTTTTTAGTATGTCTGCAATCACACTTTGACAATTAAATTTTCTTGACGTTTCTTCGTTTATTTTGTGGACATCCAAATAGAGTGTTATTGGCCATAACTTACATGCTAAGATAGTATTATTTGAAGTTTACTGTTTGGGCGAAACATTAATTTCATAAATGTTATTTCTGGCTAATTTCTCATAACAATCTTCGTGGTTATGTTGATGGTTGACTGCATATATCATAGTGTCTACAGTTTCCACGGTTGCTGGACATCGATTCAAAGAAAAATACTGAACACACCTCCAAGAAGTCTTTCCATGTGTTGTTGAGTGCTTTGTGTACACAAAATTTCTATGCACTAATTGTTTATGTCCTTTCCTACTGTATATATACTTATATCGAACTGGCAGTGATTGGTTGTCGCAAGCTCCATTGATAACAAGCGACAGGGCACCTGTAAAAGAAAAATAGTCATTTTGTAGATCTTTGTTGTTCCAGTTAACTTAAAATAAATACAAAAAGCATACTCTGTTGTTAAGGCATTTAAATATTAGATCTTTTGATTAAGATATATTTAGTTTTACATAACATTAGTTTTTAAGTAATAAACTAAATTGAGTTTTAAAATAAAACTAAATTTAGAATACACAATCTTTAATTATATAAAATCAGTATAAAATGTTGACTTACAAACAATCTTAGTATACAATCACACGAAAATCCAAAAATATTTAATTTATAAACTAGGGTACTTAATATGACAATACAATTTAAAATTGAATTTCGTAAAAAGGGAATGTAGATTAATTTGCTTCCTCTTTCTTCTTTCAAATCCTAAAAGTAAGTAATTTTGTAGTTGCCGAGATCATATACATGTTAATGCAGTAATTTATTGCAACTAAGTAATTTATTTCAATGCAACAAATTAATATACTCTACTGTTTTTCCTACAGAATAAACCATTTAGTGAATTATAATAATAATAATATAATTAAAATAAATTTACTTTAAGAAAATATGGGAATTCAGAATATTCTAATAAATCAATCTAAAAAACATTTAGTTTCTATTTTGAACAATTTTTTTATTGGGTTATGATAAAAGAGCTCGTTTGCATCAAAATATTGCATATTGTTGTCTTAACATGTTTTATTATTAATTTGAAACTGAGTACAATTTCTAGAATTTATTAAGTTAGGTTGTTTGCCTGTCTTATCTAGATTATTTATAAACAAATCTGTTTACATACTTTAATTAAATATGCATGAATCGTGAATACATTCTACCAGGCAATCAAATATGTAATCTATAGTATCGAAAATTCAATAATTTTTACAACTACATATTACGAAGCCATAATAATTTTCCTTTTTCACAAAGCACCTCAGTCCTAAGAACAATTTAAGTGTGTGAAAACCAACATACATAATATATAATAATATAAAACTCTAATCCTAAGTCCTTAATTAAACACAATAAATAGACTAGAATATGAGCAATAAAAAGTCTTTTCAAAAAGTATGGCAGAAAAATAATGGCACAAATTAAGTATTTATTTCATTTTAAATGTATATTATTCATAGAGAATTTCGAATCATAAGGAAATTGGCACTTTAGAGCAAATTTCTTTCTTTTATCACAGCTAACTAACAGATTGTGCGTATATATTTATTTCCAGTACATAAATGTAATATATATAATATACATACATATCTTTCTATTTTTAATTTAATTGTGATAAATACCTGTTCATATAGTAAGTATTAATTTGGTCCCAATCTATTATAAGCGAATCTATGATTCGTGCTTTTTTGTTGCTCTATTTTTATATTGTTATGTATCACTTGTGACTACAACATACTTATAAAAGATACACATTCATAAAAATCACAAGTAAGTAGGTATGTGTAAATAGTAAAAAAGTATAAAAATCTTATGTAGCATAATAATCTCCTTGCAAGTGTGATACTTTGTAAATATCATTAAAATGTATTTCAAAGCAAGGTGACTTGCAAAAAGGCAATTCACAGGCACTGCACATAAACCTAGTGTCACGTCTCTTCCCTATACGCCAGCAGAGTCTGCAAGAGCGCTGAGGATACTTCTTTTTTCCATCTTCTTTCTGTGGAATTGTTGTAAGACGATGCTCCATTGCATGTCTAGGAAACTCCTCGCTTGTGTTAGTCTTGTGCGCATTGTTAGACACCTTACCGTTCACTAAGTTTTTAATGTCCATAAACAGTGAACTCAGACCAGCACAATCTGAAATCACGATGGGCATTTTCATGTCATTCATTTAAAAAGCATCAATGAATTATTATTAAAGGTATGTTGAAAATGCCATCGTGTTTTCATATGATAAAAAATTTGCAAAAGAAAATATGCAACTTATTAGATGAAATATAACAAATGATTGCATTTTCAACACAATCTCTAGTTTACAGAAACAGGAAAAGCATCAAGCAAATTAAATAATTCTATTGAAATTAATGATCAAGAAACATTAGTGAAAATAATTTATTTCAATTTTTATAATTTTTTTTAGGTACATCCTAGAATAACATGTATCAGTTACTTTTAAAATTTAACTAGCAAATAATTTACTATGAATATATGCAAGGTTAGATTTAAAATTATATATAGTATTGTTATTAAAATGTATTATTTGTTAATTGTAACATTAAGTTAGTTTCAAGTGATTTAAGTTCCAGGAGTGATGTAAGTACTGTATATAACATGGTTAAAATTTAAATTAAATGATATAACAATCATACTTACTATCTTGTGGCGATGGATAATCCAGGGGCACTAATGAATTTTTCTTTTCTCTTGACCCATCATAGCTCGTAGGTGTTGTGCAAACAGCTGGATCTGTAACTATTATGTCGGTGTCATCACATTCTGTTTTTAATTCAATTGGAGTTTCCATCATTGCAGCATCTTTACTTTTTTCATTCATATCATTATCACTATGCCGCATTTTGTGAATACTTGTGTTTAGGGAAGTAGTGATGTCTATAGGACTCTCATCATACAATCCTTTTAAGTTTTCATAGCTGTTTCTTTGAATCACTTGATGATTTAATGTGTTGTACTGTAGCTTGTCTATCAATTTGGGTCTTTTTTCTGTATTAATTAAGTCTGCATAGTAGGATTTTGGAAGGAACTCTTCAGATTTTCTCTTCAAGTTGCTAATACTTTGCAACTTTTCAATGAATTGTTTCTGTTTTAATAAATCAATGTCATTAATTTCTGGTGTGTCATTAGTGTTAACATCATATGTGTCAGAGTTGCAGGATTCAGCTGGACTGTCATTCTGAGTTACTAAGCTTTGCTTGGACAACTCTTTATCATGCTCACAGCAATCTTCTTCAGTCTGAAAGCAGTTAAAAATAATAAATATGGCTGTATTATTTTTGTCAACAGCACTATAAAAGTCTTATTGTATTCATCAAGTAGTTATTTAGATATTAATTTCTTTTATAAATGGTACACTACAGTCTACACTACTACACTAGAATTCCTTGTGTTATGGGAACTATGCATCCACACCTAGATATTTATCATCCCCCAACTGAACATTTAATATTTTGCTCCACTGAAAAAGTAAACCCAAGACTTTCCGAATGGCAGATATGCAGAGTAAACACTACAAATAGGCAATATAAATAAAGACGATAAGAAATGTGACTTATGATTTGTAATATGATCATGCTTTGAGGGACTTATTAGTTTCATCACTGAAACACAAAGTCTGTTAGGTATATTGTTTTCTTACAAAAATTCTATTGTATTGATATCAGCAAAATAATGAATTAGATACCTCTTTATTAGTTAACCCTTTGATTTGTAATACTTCAGCTGTACCTATAAAACTAGTGAGATCTTCTCTTTTCACACTGACTTCCCCATGGTACATGAACTGCAGCAAATCTCTCATAGCCTTATGTGTTACATCCCGTAGTACAACTGCAAATAAAATAAAATAATAAAATTTGAATCTTTAAATTTAAACCCTCATTTCACATTAAATTAACAGAACAAAAATATATATTTTTAGATTAAAAACTAATGATAAAATAATATTTAACATAAGAAAAATAATAAATAAAGATATAGGTATAGGTAGTTTTATTTTATAGGTTTGAGTTGGGTTATCAAGTCAGGCATTATTCTAAAATGAATATTTATGTAGAATTCAGAATCAACAATTAAATTAATATAAAGTTTGCTAAGTTAATCTTTTTTGGCTGTTATGTATAGATATGTTTATTTATCAATACACTTACCTATAGGATGTTGACATGGATTCATTTGAAACATTTTCTTGAAGTATGGAGAACATATTGAAAGTATTACTTTGTGTGCTTGAAGTAAATGACCTTCGACGGCGATAGTTACATCGACAAACTCTCCGTTCCCGAGAAGACCGGCAAAGCCTTTACTTAAATTTCCGTGAAAATTATTCCAGGACAATGAAAATTGTTGGTCCATCTCTAAACTCTTCTACGTTGCATCTGAAAGAATTACACGAATATTACATTACTCGAAAGTTCGTAAATATTTGTTTAAGCAAAAATAAATTAAAAACTTACTATCATGTCTTGAATTTGTTATAAAATTATAATGTTTTCAATGCATTCATAGATGAAAGTACGATTTGATTGACAGATGGATGGAGCAGCGCGTCGTATATTGCCAATTTGTCAAACCACAGACTACCAAACCCAACAGACAACTTAGATGGAAAATACACAGATAACCAAAATAATCACAAACATGCGTAAGAGAAGTAAAGCGTCAGTTTATAATAAATCTATGAGCAGACGAAACACGACTATAAACTAGATACGCTGACTTTCGTGACGGTACCCATTTACAATCAGGTGGTAGGTACGCCTACCACATTTTTTAAAATTTAGCTTGTCTAGGTTCTTGGTATAGCTATTTATGGTGTACCTATCCATTACCATTGCTTATTACCTACCCACTTATTTTTATTGTATTCCTCATTCTCTTATTTATATGTTTATTAGTACCAAAAAAGATAATTGTGTTTTGAATAGGTGTAAAAAATTTCAATCACCACTAAATCTACTCTTAGACCATAGTTTTAACTTTGATATCAAATAGTCACAATCACTAGATATTCTATTTTTACCGAAAACATTAGCACCTACTACCTATTACCTATTTATTACTTATTTTAACATACCTTAGTTCTAACTAATTTCGCTCGTCCTTTAGAAACAGCTTTTCTAAAACTTCCCTAGCGACCACACAACAGTCTAGTTAAATCAAATTTCGACTTCGTCCGTTAGAATGAAGATGTTATACTGTTAACAGTAAATTCCGCACTGCTTAGAGTATTGTGAGATACGAGAACCTACCTTATGTTTTAAATTAGTTTCAAAACAATTTACCGGCTCTACGATTCAATTTATTAACTTATAATTATTATATATTGTTAATTTATATTCAATTTATGAATATAATATATTAAGGATTTGTGGATAATATTATTAGGTGAGCAATAAGTTATTAAGGTGAGCAATAAAATTTTTTTATTTGATTAAGTTTCGTACTATCTCTATTGTTAATTTTAATCTGTACAAATTACCCATATATTTTGTGTAAATAAATAGTTTTAACTTGTTTTTAAAATAAAAGTAAAACACGACGTAGACGTCGTAAATGTCGTAATAAAGTATAACGGTGGTATGGACAATCAAAGACGTCTAAACCGTAGATGAATTAGTAATGTGGGTAAACCTTATCATTATAACTTATCTTCAACGTCACAGCTTATTTCCGGCGCGGTGCTATGTTACTTTGTCCTTTTCCCCTAAATCTTGGCAAAGCTTCAGACATCCGCTGGCTGAGGCTGTATAAGATACATGGGTACATAACAAAACAAGTTTCCCAATAGGTGTAGGTACCTGTAACTTAAAGACTTAGGTTAGGTAGGTACCTATAGGTAGTTTCTAATACCATCCTTCCATGTTTAATAAGAGCTGTTAAGTTTTGAACTGGTGGGCAAATTATTTAAATGAAATTGCAAAAAAATAGGATCCAAAAATCATTTAAAATATTACACAAGAAGACTTATTTTGCGATTACAAACATGGATTTGATGACCGTCATTTGTTTAATTACTTTTATGTTTGTAGTTAAGTACCTATTTAAATCGCAATTTTTATTTTGAATCTAAATAATTAGACGATGGAATGAAACATTCATAAAATACAAAGCAAGTAGAAGAAGGAAGTCACAGAAACAGTTTAATTTGAACTGCACCGGGTTTTTCGAAGGTATTTAGGTACTGTTCTGTTTTCAAAATTTAAAACAACTCACCTACCTATAAAAGCTTGTTTTATTGCCCTCTTACGCCCATCTATATTTCACGCAGCTCTTATCAGCCACAGTCTCCGAAGGCGTGCGTCATTTGCGGAATAAATCGTTTATAATCAAGTGTCGTGACGTCATCAACAACTGTCTGCGGCGCAACATGTAATTTCCCTTGCGGTTGGGGGCCTATAGTGTTGTTAAGACAATAGTTTAGTAATTTTGATAGTGAGCTGCATTTCATTTAATACGCGCCCTTGGTTAAAATGTTATTATGTTTACAAAATTTGCTATTTTATAAGTAATAGGTAATATTCATTAAGATTCTGATAAATTCTTATATCAAATTGATAAATATATCAAAATTATGTTGAAAAGTTTAAGACAGTTTAACAATTGTCAGAAGGAAATAGGTAGGTATCTAGTAACGCATCTTAAAGGTAAAATAATATTAATAATTATTATTATTATGATGAGGTATAGGTGAAAGTTTTGGAAAATCGAAGGTCGCCGAATAAAGTGCGTTATATTTTCACAAGGCCCTTATCAGTCGACGTCCCTAAAGGCGTGCACGTCATTTGCGGAGAAAATCGTTTATAATCAAGCATCGTGACGTCATCAACAACTGTGCGGCGCGACATGTAATTTCCCGGGTGTCAATTATTATCAAGAAACGGTCGCGGTTTCGGATCTTTCTGTTTGTCTAGTGTGATCAAAGTGTTGGCAAACTTTATTGAACGCATGTCTTGTGATGAAGCATTAAAATGGTTACTTTATAAATTTAAAAAAGTCAATTATTTTATCAGATTTTTTTGTACCTAATGTCAGTCACACTTTTTCAGTTCTACAAGGCTATATCACACATGTTACATCGATTTCGTTTGATGAAGCGAACTATAGGGAGGAAAGAATTCTGGAATAACGAGAACCGGAACCCTTAGTCCCGGGCTCGGCACATACAACCAGCTAGCTGTTATAGGCAGATGAGATGAAAGGCGCTAAGACTCCAAGCGATGCCGGATAATCAATTAGCGTTGGCCGGCTGCGTCCGGCTGCTGGCTGTAAGTCTAAGGCGGATACTTGGGATAAGAATACTGCTCATTTATAGTGTTTCGTATAACTTTTCTCAAAAACTTTTGTTTTTTACAAACAATTATGAAGTCAAATTTTATAGTACCCATTTTAATTAATACTTAATGTTATGCAGTAAACGTTTGATTAGGAAGGTATGTAGGTACATCTATTAAATTGAATTTTAACGAAATTTATAAGGCTGAAACTTATTTGAGCCTTACATACAAACATAACTTACCTACATAAAAACATACTAACAGTATACCTATCAGCCCAGCACTCTTTATGATAAAGTTCTGTAAAGTTTGTTAGTATAACTCTAAATCCCAAGCAACTTTCGGAATAAACTACGCCAAGGATTACGAAAAAACCTTGATGGGGTCAGGCCAATGATGGAGGGTCTACTTATCCTAGAGCCTGTCTGCCCTAGAGCGACCCGAAGTGTTCCGATAAAACAGCCACAGAAACTGACACCAACAAATCTGTAACCCCTTATCTTTCAATCCGAGCCCGGAGGAATTTAACCCGAATGATTTCCGAGTCATTAACCCCCTTCCATCCGTCCTAAGCAAGACAGACAACATCGGACTTAGATCCGTATCGTGTGAATCTTGAGGCTTACAGATTAACCGATTCCAATGTTGCACTGCTCAGGAGTTATCAGCCACGGACGCGAAGAAATCGTGCTATTTCTCCGTAATGCAGGATTAGGGAGCTCCAATGAAACTAAACAAGCCGCACTAATCGTGTTTCCATTGTGTCTCGATCTGAGTTTCGTGAGCATCAGGATTACCCGGCACCAGACGAGACTCGAGTTATGGTCTCATTACCTCAAATGACTTGGGAAAGCGCGACTCAAGATTACAGAGCCTTTAAGTTTATAGAGTCTGACGTCGTTTTCTATTAAATTTACGCACCAACCGTTTTCATCGCCAATCCAATTTAGAAATTACAAACTATGAACAAAAATATTTATTCCTTCCCCCGTAGGTCCAATTACCCAAAGCAAACAAAACTGATATTTAAAGCTTTCATTAAGCGATTTTACCAATTTCAATTTTGTTTCAAACTTGATTCCGAACACGTTCAACTCGTTAGTAAATCGATTAAATTTTTGGTAACCATATAAACTTCGAGAAATTATCTGCACTCGGTTAAATGATTTCGGAAACTAACTAACCAGTAATGCTATAGTACCTACTATACTTACTACACATGCTTGAGGCATTTCATAGGTTTATAACAATTTTATAATATTCCCTTATTTACTCACCGATTTAATAAGATATGAAACTATGAAAAAACTACTATGACTACTATGAAAAAACAACAGTTATGCGACACCTAAATGTAAGACAAGAAAAAAACATAAAGCGAATAACCAAGTTTAAAATAGACAAGAGAGGTAAATAAGCAGTAAAAATAAGCAGTAGGTAGGAGTCACTACGAGTAGCTCTCTCGCCATTATCGGGTAAAGGGAAGTCACAGTGCCCAAAAGTTGTGAGCCCGTCGTTCTCAAAAGTTGAACCACGGATCAAACTTTCCTCGCGAGACACGAAACTTGACTCTAATGATAAGATTAAAATATTACATCGGCTTCAGAAACTCACTACTATATTATTCAAGTGACTTATTTCGGCGGTTTGAACTAGGATAAATTCTGAATGTAGATTAAATGGGAGGTCTATATTTTCAGAACATTAAACTTCGGAGTTACGACAAACACCAAGCAAGAAGTGTAATCAGTATATAACTCGAAGAATATATTAACATTTTGAAGTTATGCTATGTAACTTAAAGCTACCTTTAAGAAATATACGATATTGTCATCCCGCAAAGGGCTGACTATTGAAATACGAGCAGTCTTTCCCAGCCACTCGGTCGGCTAGTCCGAGTAAATAAATGGGTCGCCAACTCGCCAACTTATTTACTCAATGCCTACAAGAACGAGCGAATATCCAGATGGCCATTTAAGTAGTACGGTAGATGAGTATTGAAGGCGACGTATAATAAAACTAATTTGGAGTGCAGAAGAGCACAGCATAAGGTAGGAGAGCGCTGTGAGGCCCGGGGCGTCATCTAATGAGCATCCTGGGCCTCACAATGTACCGAGATGATATTCCTCGGTACCCGACGACTATTATTATATTCCGCCAAGCGAACGCCCGCGGCGCTCCGTGCAAGCCTTTTCAAAATAACTATGTTTCACTATATTCGCGGTGGCTGAAGTTAAGAGGGGATCGGAAGCAAAATCACCAATCTTAGATTTCATTTTTACAGTAGTAGGTAATATAAAACGTAATAACTTAAATAACATAAATAAAATATAGTGTCGAGTCTAGTTTGAGCAAAACATAAACATAATATTTTGTCGATAGAAAAAATCACGATGTTACGTCTAATTTTTTACTCGTATAATCGATTTACTTTCAGTAGATTGCATGTTGAAATTTTCATAAATAATTCTTACAAAGCGACTTTTTTAAATTAAATAATACAAATAAATGCCTGCAGATAATGAAAGACTACTATGGGAGACGAAATTTAAATGCTAATTATTTAGGTGTACGCGCTCTTATCTCGTAAATTCAGCGTTAGTCTGAATGTGAAACGGTAGCTCTAGTAATGATATAATGCCGTCTTGGAGAGTTTCTAGGTTGTTGCGTGGGTACGTCTTACGGCGTATAGTAATTTAATCCTGTATAAGATTACATCAAATTGCGTAATTGTGAAGTACAAATTTTATTACATTAGGAATAAGAGGCCCTAAGTCTCTGAGAGATGCCCTGTAGTAATAAAATTGTAATATTTATTTATATATTAAGTAGTTAATAGTATTAATACACATAAAAAACTTTGAGTAAGTACGTAAAGAACGAAAACAGCCACATCATAATTTAAGTTTTCTTACATCCATTATCGTGGTCTGAAGGTCTACAAATTCGTAAATCCTTCACTGCTGGAATGGATGAGGATGAGGTAGTACTTAGTACTTCTCAGGTATTTAGCGTTTCGTATTAAGTATAACATGAATGCTACCTTATAGATTCAATAGTGTAAATACATGGTGAAATACAAATACAATCTTCACCATGCAAATGCCTCTAGGATTACGGCAATTGATCTGGCACGATCCGTCCTAATCTCGGCTTAGAGATCGCGTAGGCCGTTACCGTGCCAGTTATAGCTTCAACCACTTTTAATAACATCTAATATGAATCCTTGATATTTTCAGTACCTACTGGAATGGTGTTGGTATAACTTTTTCACAAATTTACTTTTGGTAACTTAAGCAATTATCCAGTTATAATGTTATACGCTGTGGTGTTAAGGACGGATACTCCTAATAAGTTCTAATACCAAATGAGTCGATAAAGATATACTAATTAATTTATTTTATTACTTAATGAGAATTACTACTTATTGCAATTTATTTTGTTTCTCGGAATCGTTATTAAAAACAAAAAAAATCCCACTTGAGGTTTTTTAAATTAAGTAATAGTTAGTTTACATAACACTTAAGTGATATAAATTTAAATAATACATCGTTTATCAGTAAAAGTCAGATTTTACAGTTATAAAATATGTACCATTACCTAAAGACATATCAGGAGTTAAAAGGAGTCGAACCGGCACCGACCTAATCTTGCCTTATGAAGATCACAAGAGCCGCTTGGGAACAGCAATCATTTTTATGATTTTTTTTTTTTTATTCTGAACACAAACAGTCATGTTTTACATTTACAATTTTCAAAAAAGAAAAACATTAATCTAGGATTACAGACTTTGAGTGCCAACAAAAATATATATGGTATTACACTTATGTAAAAAGACAGTATTTATTTATATATATATATTTATTTATTTATTTATATATATAAATAGAATGCATTATAAGTTTGGATAGATAACATTGGTAGCTGTCTTTATTTAAGTTGTACTTATCTATTAGACTTTTTCAAATAACAATTTGATAGTGTTTAATTTAAATTTAGATATCGTGATGCAAAATGGGTCTATGTGACTAATTTCTTTATTGTAAGCAGCCAAACAACGTTTAAAGAATGAGTTTGATGTAAATTTAGTACTGGTTAATGGTACAGCAAATAGGTTAGTAGGCCTGCGAATACTTTTAAGAGAAACTTTAAAGCTAATGATTTCTAAGAGGTCCGGTGAATCGATATAGTTATTTAAGATTTTATACAAAAACATATAATCTCGATACCGTCTTCGTAGATCCAGGGGTAGAATATTATGTTTACGTAATGCATCATCATACGATAAGTACTGTGAGCCATTCCTATACTCTAAAATCCTTAGAAATGTTTTCTGAATTCTTTCAATTCTATTGATGTGACATGCATAATAAGGATTCCAGATTACAGAACCAAAATCCAATATAGATCGTACAGTGAGAAATATAAAGTTTTATAAGTAAATGTGTTTTTAAAAGGTTTACATGTTCTAAGTAAAAAACCCATCTGCCGATTCGCTCTTTGAATCATAATTATGATCGTAGTGGTTTATGAATGACAGTCTGGAATCAAGAATAACACCTAGATCTCTTACTGAATTTGATCGGTTAAGTACAAGTTATAAAAAAGAGCCAGAGATTTTATTTTTAATATGGTTTAGCTCTTAAATTAACTCACTTTATAATAATCTTAGAGGCTTCTTCATTAACCCATCACTCTCCCACTGCTGGGCACGGGTATCCTCTCAAATATGAAAAGAGTTTAGGCCATTGTCCACCACTGAGGCCAAATGCGGGTTGGTGCTATTAATATTGTGTAAATTTAAATGCTTCCCGATAAATAATTCAAGAAACAAATCATTTTGTTCCAACCCAATCAGCTTTCGGTGACATACTCGTAGTTTATGCTGTGATAAAATTTCCATTATGTGAATCATCAAAAGTCGATATCAACGATATTTTAGAATAACTTTAATTTTCTCTTTCTGAAGTTAACACGGTGAATTATCACTGCCAAAGGTAGTTTAAAAGATTTTTAATAAATTTATTTATATTTTTAAAACTATTATTGTAAGAGACAACGAAATATACTTACGAGTATAAATCTTAGTCTCCGTACGTTAGAACTCCTAACGTTCGTCCTCCATTAGAACGTATGTATTAACGTATTTGTTATTTGCCCTGTTCTAATAAGGACCTGCCTCGGGCGGCTTGTGGTAAAAAATATAAAGGACACAAGAACACAAAAAGTTTATAAATATAAGGGCCCTTTAACGTTGCAAATGGCTGCAGGCGTCCATGACCGCCTCCTCAGACCCCATCTGACGTCTACCCCCCGTGCTATTAGAAATGGCTAGCTAAACATTACGTTTCACTCCAATGTCTATTCTTTTACGTTGATTAAATGCAATGGTTGTTGTTTTTCTGTCTGTGCCATGTTTATTATTTAAACGTCAATAGGACAACGTTTTAGATTAAGTCCTTGGCGAATCCCGTCAGCGTGGGTTCAGCGTTGAATAGAAAGTAATTTAGTTAGTTTGGGATAAGGTAAGTATTAGGTAGGTCGTATTTGGTCTGCACGTATCTTATCTTACAAGAATATAGAATATAGGTAATATTATTTTACCTGAAAGAAAATGGACTTACACTTACATTTAAAATTATAAACTAATGTCGCACAATTCATTCTCAAACGCATCTTGACTTTAAACGTATATTTACTTAATTGCAAAACAAATAGGGCGCGAAATAAAATTAAAGAAATTAAATACTTAAATTAAAAATATTAAATAAAAAAATCAATTTACAAATAAAAGCTAACTAGTTACGCATTCAAACTACCGTGCTAACAATGACAAAAACAAACAATATAAAGTTTTCTTTTTAAATCAATAACTCAGCTGTTGCCATTGCCACTCTACAAACTTTCTGCGGCGGAGCCAATAAAAGCGAAGAAATAAAAAGGTTCTGTGCAACTTCGTCTAAGTGTCAACCCAAGTTAGAAAACTGCCCAGAGGGGAATAAGGGAATATTTTTTAAACTCTGTGTCCAAAATTGGACTGCTTTCAAGAATTAAACATTATATTATACTTATATCTAGTTATTCAGTAAACATACCTAGACGAAAATTCTAAGAAAAAAATGATTTTATGTCCTTAGTTATTATTTTAAATTTTTTTTCTACATTTATGAACTTTTAGAACATAATGAAATTCTCTAATAGAATCTAGCTTAAGACACGCACAATTATTTATAACTCTTCAAAAATTAAGGTTTAAGGAGTAGATAGATTGAGAGAAATAAACTTTTCGTTTCATCGATACTAAAAAATACAAAACAAAACTAGTGTCTGGTAGCGATGGCATCCACTTGTTAGCATTGTCGCGTCAGTAAACAGATCGCAATTTCAATCCAAGGAACGGTTGCTCCGGCTGCTCCACCGATTGTCAGTGCGGAGCGGCCATTCGAAGACTAAAATTATAAGGTTTAAGAATTGCAACAAAACGCTTGATACGCCTATAGCCTTCCTCGATAAAAGCACTAACTTACACTAAAAGAATTTTTCAAATCGGTACAGTAGTTCCTGAGATTAGCGCCTTCAAACAAACAAACACTTCAGCTTTATAATATGAGTTTAGATATACAAAACTCATAGTAGGCTTTAACTCCTACATCAATGTAACGTTTTATATTTATTTCATTCAATTATATAGTCAAAATTATTAAACGAACTGATAAATAAATTTTATTACCTACTATTAAACCCATGATAATATCAAGTTCCTGTCTCGAAACGGTGGCATCCACTTGGTAGTATTATCGCGTTTGCAAACAGATCGCCGTTTCCGGGAGACTGTAAGCGCGGCGGCTTCACCGAGTAATCCGCTCCGAGGGGCATTAACGCACTCGCATGCCCCTACTGATACTACCTAGTACTAAAAAACTGTCAGGCTCAAATTAAAGTTATGTCTCATATGTTCGAACTCATTGCATACTATAACTACTGCATCAATCTAATTAGGTTGTTAAATGTTACCATTGGTATTGATAAATTTTACCATTTTGCTATTCATACTTTTAATTTATTACACTTAAAATTTTGCATGATCAGGTAACAGAGACCATTGTGATGTGAGTTATCATCTCCAAGGGGAATTAATGCATGCACCTAGCTCTATAAGGGATCGGAAAAGGTTATAATATAGTAATCATAGGTACATGGTGCTTTAATTAAAAATTACGATATTTAAATCTGTTTCTACAAAGAGTTTGCTTAATGCTGCTTATTATTATTATATTGCATTTAATTGGATAGCGATTCATTTCGCTGCTGGATTGTATTTCCGTATATCTACTTTACGAGTATAACGGATTGCTTTTCCTGCAACAGACGCAGTGTGACCATTTCATGAGCTAATCCTCTTTAGGAAAGGATTTAGCGCACTGAGTATCTTCAACCGCTTACTGCTTAGAAGCTTTGTGCTTTAGTAACAATATTTAACGGTTGATAGATTTTTTATAAGAACTGTTTCGGTAATTCTGTGTTGATTCTAACAGCACCCGTAGTTTCAACCGATTTGATGTTTAATTCGATTCGTCTCTTTATTTAGTATTACTAATCTATTATACTTATCTCAGAAAATAATTTTACATTTTATGAAAAAAGGGATCATCTATCTGTATTAGGTCAGCCATTCAATTGATTTGCAATTCCAGAGAGGTCACCAATATGTAGCCGCTAGTTGAAGTTGCTAGATTGCAGAATATTAGCGTCGACGTACTCGTAAGTATTCGAAGATTGAAGCGAACTTCTTTTCTTGCGGACGCTGCAAATGCCTTAAAAGCGTAGGAATAATCTACTACAAGTGGTACAGTATTTTTGTGTTTTACTTGTTCCACATACCAACAAACAGACATATTTAAATTTAAACAGATATTGTTATAAACATATAACTACAAGATTATTGTAGGTACCTACCGATATATTTTACCTATCTTACATTGGACATCATCAGACTGTACTTATATAACTTTAATGATCTTAACGTAATTGCAATGAAATATTTTCGTTTACCTTGCCCTTTGCATATAATGCTGCAACAGTTGCCATTATACAAAATGTATCTACAAGGCAAGGACAAACATGACGCAGCCAGATTGGCAGCCAGAGGGCAGCAAGGCGACGATAAGCGGCACGTTGCGGCATAATCCCCGTCCAGAGAGGTATTATCTCACCCCGAGTCCACAACTCAACAAAGCTAAGTGCCAGCAGTTCACGGTTCTGTAGTCTTGACTAGTGCCTACCGATTTAATTTTCATTCGGATGCTACGAGCAGTTGTAGGGACTGGTAAGACGACTCACTAAAATATTTCTGTAGCCGCGTTTGGGAAAACAAATGACAGTGCAATTAGAATTCTTTTACCATTATTTAATAACCTTTCTTCTCAAACATCTGCGTTATGCTTTTAAATGCAATTCTTAATAACGTACAAAAGGTTTTGGAAATTATTCTCTATCTACGAGTAATGTAACCAAAATGCAATTTGCATTGTGCACAAACATTTTGTAGCGCACTTAAGGCGGGACCGAGAGCAATTTTAGAAGAATGCCAATATTTTAAAGTAGCGGAAACTGAGATGTACTCGTACTCGTATGTGCGTAATGTATATCTTGGCTGTACCTATGCGTTTTAAAATACATGCTTTGTGCATACAAAGTGCCTTTCTCTCTCGTTTTGCTTGCTGAAAAGATTAATTGCGTAAAGTAAAATTGTGAATATAAATATTACTTTAGTTTTAATAGTATTATAGTGTTAGCTACGAAGGCAAAGCCATAATGTCTTCACAACGAAATATTACTAATTCATTACTAATAATTTTAGTAATAAATACTATAGAAGAGAAATGTAGTACTAATATCCATCAATAACGTCAGAATCTTGAATTAACGCACATAATAGACGTTTATTTCATATATCTATACCATACATACGAGTATATGGAGGATAAGCGCTATTGGCGTGCTATTGAAATGCAGGAGTGTTCGGTAGAGCATGGCTTCAGGCAGTCATTTTCGTAAAAGCTATCTATTGTCTCCTCGAATCTTTCTCAAATTAGCAATATGAAGACAAAAGCTGGACAAGTCAGACATTGATAGCAGGGATGTATGAAGTATTGGAAGTACCAACCAGTTTACGATTAAAATTTATTAAATAATTTTTATAATAACGTTCTTTGAAAACGATAAAAGCTGTTAATTATAACTTCTTATTAAAGCCTGTTTTTTTTTTTCTATTTGAGTTCTTGAAAGGGTTATGAAATCGAAAAATAGGATTGCCTAAGTGCCGTATTATTTTTGTTCATTACTTGTACCAGTCACAACGTTTTTGGATTTACTATTAGTAAGAGCGATTATTTTGCTAGCAACCGCAACTGTGGTCAATAAATTGCAACCGCTAAATTTATGACACGACATTTTAACTCCTACTTGTTCACAGCAGTTAACACAATAATAAATAATCAGCGTTACTGATTTTTTAAACAAACCATATGTGTACCATTTTTATTCTTTGTTCATCAGTCTCATTTTATAATCAGTTCAGTTTTGATAGAAATCTGAATTGATCATCAAGTTCTTAATTAACTGATAATTATTAACGAGAATTTTAATTGCGGTCGGTGTAGACAACGTCTGAACTGGATGTGAGTAAAAATGTTACCAATTTGTTTCTAACATTACGACATACTTATCGTTTTTATGTTTTAAATAATCATTATGGGGTGGGAATTAATAGGAAGTGCACAGTTTTTATTTCTCGATAAATAAGAATATTTTAGCAAAATAACATTATTCTTTAGGTCCACGATCTAGAAGATTAACTTTAAAGTGGAAAGATTTATTCTAGCTTGGACCGCGATCTTTAATTGAGGCCCATTCAACTGAGATATTGGTCTGGTTGGAGGACGTCATTACAATTTTAGAATTATTAATTTCAACAAAATTATTCTTGGCTTATTCGGGTAATTGGGTTCTTCGCAAAATGTTCGTCATAAACGTTAAGTGCACTGATAAAGAAAAAATCGTCCTCGTTGACTGCGAGTTACCTATATTTTCGCCACTGCTGCTTATTCACGCAAGTTTCTTTGCGAAGGTTTCATTTCGAGTATTTTTAGTAGATATGTGTAGGTATATTATTTATCAAAAAATTCATCACAATTACTACAAATTCTTTTTATCCTGTTTTTACACTGCCGAAGAAGGCCTGGAGCATATTCCATCACGCTGCTCTTATGCGGATTGGCAGATAGGTTGGCCACAAACCCAAGGGGCCTTCAACCATGTTTAATGACTGTTACTTATCGATAACAGTCGGGACCGTGCCCTCCGAAACACATAAGCGCGTATGAAATTTGTCACTATCCGTCACCCACCCGGATACCGACCGCGAACGAGGTTCTTTATAATAATATCCTGTAAGATCGCTTGCTGTTGACTACTTAATCAGTTTAATATAATCAGTTCTTTAGCTTTTAATTTTAATTAAATACAATGTAGGTATGTACTATGTTTTCATGTTTATTAACCCCAAGTTTGTTTCATTATAAACGATTCCCTTCTTTATTAGGTTCAAAATAGTTGGTTAAACTTGACAATACGCAATCATGTTGTTTAATGAGGTTCTGATGCTCTTTGACAAGCACGTCCACCCACACTCAGAGTATGTCGTCGAGTTTATGTTAAGAGAAGGGTTGTTGTGAAGGCGAAATATTTGGGTCTTATGACTTCAGCCCATATTCATAAATAAGGGTATGCGAAATCTAGCTGATGTATAAATAAACTAAACTTAGTTAGAACTTACTTAAACTTACTTAAACTTACTTAGGGGAGAAATTGACCGATGTCAATTTCTCCCCTAAGTAAGTAAGCATAAGTTAGCGCCCTCAAAACGGACTAT
>DWQK01000152.1:0-26083 GCA_018231225.1 Noctuana stator
AAAGATGCAATGCATTGGGATTCGATTAGCGCATCACAGCGTGCCCCCAATTTTATATTAACCGGGGTATTTAATTTTTTTTCTAAGAAGTATCAATCGTGTATACGGTCACCTGACATTTACTGGCCAGTGTAACCGATTAACATGTACATGAGAAAAATAAATACAATATACGATGTCTTCTGACTTTGTGGTGCCGGTATTCTCCACAGTAGCAATAGGTAACACGTAAGTTGGTACTTCTCCAACTGCATTAGTCGCCTAATAAATTTTACATTTAAATTATATTTCGATCCAATTCCACTGAGCCCAGTGAACCTAAACGAAGTATTGTTTCTAAATCTTCGAAATTGGGAATTCTAAATTCGATTTACTGTTGAAATACTTCATTTGCGCCTGATTTCAATCAATACATTTGATCCGACACTTTTAGTGACCCACTTACTCTGAAGGCTTTGATGTCGCATGAGAAATTTTATGAAAGCACTTTCGTATTTCCAAATGTGTCTGAATAGCATTTGGGGTACTTCGAAATATTTGAGAGCTTTTCAAAGCCGAAGGAAAATCTCTGAAATTGCAGTAAGTCTGCTGTTTCGCTGTTTGCCGTTCCGATGCTTTGTAGCATCGGAACTAACAAGGCGGACTTAATTCTTAATGCATCACTTTGCCAGTTGACCTTAGTGAAGTGAATGGTGATTAACTCGCTATTGCATTTCCCCTTTCTAAGGTGCAGTTTCAAAAAGAAAAGAATACTTAGTTATGTTTATTTACAATCCACTTGCTAAAATGGCCCCTTTTAGAATGGGTCTAAAACATTAAAAATTAATTGTACAAAAATTTACAATATTACTAAACTGTTATTTTTAAGGAAATAAGTAACACTGCAGTAAGTTCGTATATATAAATACATAAATAACTCTAGACTCCCGTTAAAGGCTTATCGAAAATTGAATAGCCAGCTTGTATAAAAATGTCTACATTTCAACGAGATCAGACGCAAGATACCTATACGAGTATTACCCAAATACGTTTTATAGCAGGCGTTTGCCGATTTAACCATGTTTACCGTAGAGGTAAAATAAATCCGGACTTTTACATAATACATATTACTTAAGTAAAGCTTAACGTCGAGAGGAAGCTCACTTATTTATATCTAAGTTCTTACACAATTTCCTACGCAAAAGGCATGTGAAATCCACCAATCCATACCTAGCCAGGATAACTGTAATAGCTGAAACATTCAGCAATGTATGAATAAATTGTGTATTGTGTGCCAACATAAAATTTATATTCCTTTCGCTTAATTCTCTGAAAACAATTTAAACACAGTTAAATAAATGGTGCGAATTTATCATTATTTCAATTACTCTTTGCTTTTTATGGACTACATTTCAAAACGTCTGCAACACTATATGTTGTTTGAATCGACTTTACAGTGACAAATGTACTTGCATGCTTTACATTCGTTTTATGTTTTTACCAGTGCTTATGATGCATTCATTCCTTTTATTTTCAAAGTCTCATTATAATACTTATTAAAATTTATTGTGTAATGAAGAATTCTTCATAAAAAGTGTGTTACAAAATGTTT
This sequence comes from Noctuana stator, assembly GCA_018231225.1. Taxonomy (NCBI): domain Eukaryota; kingdom Metazoa; phylum Arthropoda; class Insecta; order Lepidoptera; family Hesperiidae; genus Noctuana; species Noctuana stator. Next base: position 1,592 of record DWQK01000152.1, read on the forward strand.
TTATTGCATTGTAAAGTTACAATAAAAAGTAGATCAATATATTTAAATATTTTTTAAGCTCTTCCAAATGTTAAAAAATATATGGAATGGACATTTAAAACAAAGTCTGTGTAATAAATTCGTATGAAATTTATCATCCGACATACGAAATACGAAAATTCCTGTGTCTGGAGTGAAGTATCTTATGAACTCGTAGCTCGACCCTCCGCTTGATACGTACTTGCTACGGAAAATCTACGATTGAAGTCTACGAGCCCTGTACTTACTAACTACCTATACTTTAAACTTTAATTTTGGGTGCAATCATTAATTATACACCTCAAATGGATTGAAGAAATATTTATAAAATATATTTTTATGTTTTACATTCACAGCCCCATACTAAGATTTCGAGAATAATGGGTGCCAACAGAAAGACCATTACACAAACTTTAAATTCCTGGCCTTGCGGGAATCGAACACAAGTCCCTTCGAAAGGCCGACCGCCAAGATAATCATTACACCACACGAGTCGTTATTATAAGAATGCTCGGAACATAGACAGCTTGTCAAATTGCAGATATACCGTTTTTAGCGGTTGGCAGTGACTAGTAAACAAATAATATAGCGGCCGGTTTCTATATTAATTAAATCCATAAACCGCTGATAGATAACCGCGATAAGATCGCCTTTGTGCGTACTGTTATTTACAATGTTTGTTTTTATATTACATCTTATTTGTGTGTACAATAAAGTGTAATACTATTAATAAATAAATAAAATTTCTTTATTACAAGTAAAATTTCTTAAGAACCCTAATATAAGTAACCAACCGACGTAAATAGAATCCTGTCCAAAACGGTTCCAATAATTTCTCCCGAATACAAATGACTATGCAAATAAAACCGTGATTACCACAAATGGCTCTCACGTGAAATTTTATTATACGCGAACTTTTTTAATAAAAACCTTAATAGAGCGCAAAAACGAAACGTTTATTTGCACCAAAAAACAAAAAAGTATTAATCATGTAACAAGTAAAAAGGCCAAACCTAAATTGGTTTTGTTATGATTGGTGAGTTCAGGTACTTCAGGTGAACTTTTATTAGCCCGTTAATATTTTACCGTTTGATGGAAAAAAAGTGTTACTTATATTTTATCTACTTTGGATATTCCAATCGGTTGAGAAAAGAAATAACGATCAACATTAACCAAAAAGTTATCGCTTTCTGGTTTTATAAATTTAATTTACATTATCAATCACAATAAATTAGCTTAAAGTTTCGGTATAAAGTCAATTCGGATTAATTATACGATTAATATTGTTTGTATAATATAATTCGTAGAAAATTATTACATCATTATAGTTTGTCCATTAAGCTCTCACTAACAAAGTAACTACTGCCAAATTCGGTTTTTAATCCCTTAATGCTTAGATAATAATTTATGAAAGCTTAGTTAATAGAGCATGTTTTACTACAAACAAGCTGAAGGTAGATACATACTAGATCCTCTCATGTAGTAGACATTTATTTACGTCTACGTCTTAATTCCATTCCTGACAATACATGAAAGGCATTATCTACTTTTAATCAACTCAGTGAAGTGATTCGGTCTGTTTTCTTTCCACTAAACGAATTCGTATGTCGAAGTCCGCAACAATGCTATCTTTCCCAAACCTATATCAATTAGCGTCTATGAAGCTGAATCGTCTGGAGAATTTCCCCTCTTTTTCCATTATCATTTATGTTTTACGTAAGATCGTAATCTAAATTCGCAGAACGTCCTGATCTTAATATGTTGGTATATTCGAACAGGAAAATAGAAGAAATACATCAAAAGATTAAGAAGTTAGCGGAACTCGTACGTCTGAATCTATTTGAAACGTGAGAGCGCATCTTACTTAGAGATCACTGCTGTTAAGACAATAGATTGTCTGAGTGAATGTTTCTATGCTCCATGATAATGAAAATAGGTCATCACGGTGAGAATTATAAACACGTCAGAAGCAGAGGAATTTATTTTGGTGTACGTGACTGTAGACATTTTTATTTTATTAACTTATTATTCTACGTTTTCGTACAGACCACATTAACATTCACTCGCATGATGAAATTTATCTACCGTAAGATCTAAATTGGCTTGAGTTTTAGCGACACATTGTTCAGAATTATGTTGGAATTAGGGCAGAATATTTTAGCGAATCTGCCTATCATATCCTTTAATTTGATCTGTGAATATTTCCTACTTTCCTTATTATTGTTTGAGTTAGGTAAATAAAAATAGTTCTACTATAAAGAATCGATTGCTCAATTTACACAGGTACAGCGGCGCATACATTATTTTTATTAATATCACTATCGTCTTCAACTCATTACAGATGTGCACAGATCTGAGAAGTAGCATTTTTGATTTTGGTGTTGATTAGACCTTTCTTTCTTTTGAAACCTTTCAGACACCGGCGCGGTTAACATCCCGCAAGTGTTTAACTCCACGGCTAAGTATATACAGTACGAAACCTTATCAAGGAAACCTTTATTTTTCTCTTTATTCTCTATCGTTGTAGGTCAGGTCAATGGCCAGTGCTTTTCAGATTTGGGCATTTCAATTTACATGCTAAATAGTTCAAAGTTAAGACGCTGATCAAATATTTGCGATAAATTATAAAAAGATTGTTTTACATACCACAAAAACGGAAGGCAGTTTTCCAATTTTCTTTACCAATACCCCTCAAAGTCTCCAATCACGTTTCGGAAAGTAAACAATCCTGAAATATAAGTGGTTTGGCTGAGTGTAAATAATGCGTAGGCAGATAGGTAAAAATATTTCGACTTGGTGTATATTTAAAACTAGCTTTGCCCCGCAGTTTCACCCGCGTTAACATTTTTTTCCCAATATTTCCTTTTACTGCTCTGCTCCTATTTATTGTAGCGTGATGAAAAGTATACTATAACCAGCTCAGGAGTATGAAAAACGATTATACCAAGTTCCGTTAAAATCCATCGAGTAGTTTATGTTTCTATAACGGTTATACAGACAACATTTTTGGCATCAGTATCGATCCCTAATCACCTGATAGTTATTTTGGAAATATATTTCATGTACACAATTGACCACTTTACAGATTTATTATAAGTATAGATTTAACAACCTTTACTTGTAGTTAAAGAATGTACACGTCAATCATATCATATCTTTACCGATGTTTGTACAAAAGTTTTATGAAAATAGTGACCTATGCCCGCGATTTATTACTTAGTTAAAAGTTCTTATCTTCTTACTTATTTAAAAAAGAAATTTTGAGCGTGTTCGTTTATACGCTGTAATCAAAAGGCAAGCAAAGGATGTTGAAACAGTTTTTAACAATAAATTATAGAATCAGTCGAGAAAAATCCTGAATAAGATCGACGTGAAATATGCAAAAGGTTTTACTGGAATTCCTGGAATTTTATAATACATCTTCTAAGGAACATTATTTACTACATTATTAGATACCTAAACAATAAGAAATGATAATCAAGCGATATTAGGAGAAAATGTTTTGCGCAACTTGCAATTTATTTCCCAATCGAGATAAGATGGTCAAATAAACAACAATAAGTGCCACTTGGAACTGTAAGTAGTAACATGAACGAACTCGTATTATCTACATTCATATAGAAATATCCAAACATACGGTTACCTAAAATATAGGTTAAATTTGTACAAAACAATCAAACAATCCAAAAAATGTATTCCTCATAAGGTATATAATATATGTATGCACTGGATGAACGTTAAATAATAGAGTAGGCACATCGGCTTTAGGCGCCCTTTTGGCTAACGTAGGTCGGCAGAAAAACTGTCGCCACTCCTTTAAAATCAATCATAATAAATTACAAATGTATTACAAATTATGCGTATATGTATATTAAAACGTATCCTGTATACTTGTAAGTGATTGAATCCTAATAATTACTTCTAACTACTATAAAAATTTTAACTTACATTTAATAAAAGAAAGAAAGGATTATGCTTTTTAACCCCCGACGCAAAAAGAGGATTGTTATAAGTATCATCTTTGTATTATGTTAGATCGTGTCTTGGCATTTTCTAAATACTTTCAGAACGAATCATACGACATTAGGTACTCATTCTTTTTATTACAATACCTATGCAAGAATTTTTTAAAGTTATTTATACTTATTATACTACTACTATACTACCACTACTGTACTACTACACTACTATACTATATGAGTATATTACGATACTTCTATACTTTATGACGACCCGCGTGGTGTAGTGGTTACCATGCCAGTCCACCATTTTAAGGGTCCCGGGTTCGATCCCCGGCGGGGCAGAAATTTAAATAATGAAAATAAATTTCTGTTCTCGGTCTGGGTGTTTGTATACTTGTCTTTGTACCACGACACACGGAATCCTAGTGTCGGGCTCTGAGTGTGAAGCGTTTATTGATTTTATTATTATTTACTTAGTTATACTTAAATAAAGTAACGTACTCGTAACATGTACCTACCTACGATTACTTGACGTATTTCTTTGATTCGTGATCGGGGTACCGATACATTAAAGAATCCGTATTCATAGCTAAGACGATTGTGGGCAGACGTTGACAGATTTACAAAGCCTTTGTTATTTGGACTTCTTGTGAAAAACAAATCTGACGAATTTGACTAAATGAACAACCGAGTGGGCGTTCTACGAACGTGTATTGTTCTATCTGTCTAATATTTTGGTATACGTAACTAATACTGAGAGGAGCATTTCTTAGTCCTCAGGATAAACGCACAGTTTACGTAATAAAAATCCTTGGCCTCAAATAGTGCCGAAGTCCTATTATAAGGCACGTACTCGTACATAGATGACTTGTTACTGTTGTAGCTTTGAGGGCTAAGAGTAAGGTTTTTCTGCTTCTTTTCCTTTCTAACCGAAACAGGATACGTTCGTTACTATTTCATGTTATTAATTAATATGACGGTGATATCGATATGAATACTGCCCGCCCAGATCACTTCATTGCCTACGCAAAGTCGTAAATCGTCACCTCAATCAATACTTCACTGTGGCTTCAGATTATCTACGAATTGGGTATTGATTGTCATAACAGCTGAGATCAATATTCGCATCAAAAGTTTTGCGTAAATAACTTTATCTAATAGGCTTTATTCCTTTTTCCTGCTCCCTATTGTTTCCGTGCAAATAACCTAAAAGGATTATTTGCTTACTACCTTTAGTACCTATGAAAGTAAAACTAGTTCGGAAAGTCAGAATATTTAAATACACTCACAATGATTGCATCCCCTCGTCCATACAGCATTTTACTCTCATTCGGTATACATTGTGCTTAATTATAACAGGATTGGTGTGGCACAATGTGCGTCAGAAAGACCATTAAGAAGCTAAAATTATGTCCTAACCGACTTCAAAAAAAGAGTTTGTTAAGTCGACAATCATTTTTGTACATAATTTACTTTTAATATCTTCATTTTAATTTCTTCGTTATTTTCTATACACTTAATTCATATAAGTGTCCCTTTTGTTATTATAGCCATGCCTCAAACGTTTTAGGTAAAATAAAACGGAAAAGAAACAATTTTATTTAATTAGGTATACCTTTAAAACAGTTCTATGATCCTTTAACATTCAGCGGTACCAATTTTTTTAATTGATAGAACTAATAATTTTGACGTGCCTACCTATATCATGAACAATAAAAGTATTTCTTTGTAAAACAAAGAGTATAAATATTTTTAAGCTATCTTGAAACCGTATGATATATTGCATGTTGCGATAGAAAGCCCTATGTTCTTTTTATTTAAGTATAAAAATTCAATTCACACAATGTTACTTATCAGTTTTTTAGGAAAATTTATTGAGCGATATTTGTTATAAATCATCTTTTTAGAAATATTGAACAACAAAGAGGCAAGCGTAACAAAGCTTAAAGGGCACCGTGCTCGATGAAATGGAAATTTCCGATAAATGTTCATACCATTTATTACGAGATTTCAGCAAGAACATTAGCGAACTTCGGGGTTTATTTACAAAGATTACAGACGCATTATAATCGAGCACTTAGGTAATTGATAACGTTGCTTTTATTTCAACTCTGTTCTGTTAAATTAATACAATTAAATGCAGTGTCCAGCAGTGGACTACTATAGACTCAATAGACAGAAGGAACTAATTTTGAAAATAGATATGGAGGTACCAACAAAATATTAAAATTACAGTTATTTTCCATAATTATAGTTGTCTTATTTAAAGTTTGGTTGTAGAATTGTAGTTCTGTTTGCTTTAACTTTTCCCTGAAGTTCTTGTTAGAACTTTATAATGATGGAGCCTTGACAGATAATATTACAGTCGAATAAAACAACAGCGTACTTTTATATTTCATCGGTACTATCCTTAAAGACTGACAACATTTGGCCACTAATTATTATTTATTATCTTTTTTAAGGTTATCAAACTGACATACGTACGTACGTATTGAAAAATCACATTTTGATTTCAAAAGTGTTTCAAGATAATGAACAAAAAGAACACGTAGGAGTAACTTTCTCTCGAAGCCATTTAAAATGACGTGGTGTTTTCAAGCATATTTACAACTACCAAAGGGAAAATGTAAGTTACTTTTCTTTTCAGCAATACTGACTATAGGCATAGATTTAAAACAAATCTATGACTCTAGGTAAGAATTGGTTAACAATGATTGCTACGTCACGTAGCTGGCGAAAATTTACTTTTGCTTCATAAATATTCTTCTAGCTCCAAATTTTATTTGATCCTCAATACTATATCTAATAATAAATATTATTGAAAGAAAAAAAACGGTCCTTAGAAAGCAGACTAAATAAATAAAAAAGCGTGTTAAAAATAAGACTGTTTTATTTGAAGGTCATCGAGTGTATAGTTACAAATACCTACCTTATGTTGAATAAAAATGTTTTTATTTTATTTTAGTGCAATTTAAAAACTATAAATTACGTTTTTTTCTTTGAGAACTTATAACATATCTGTATGCTTAGTAAAGCATCTTCTATTAATTATTTATCGTCTACATTCTACATCAATGACAATTTTGAGGCACTTCTTTTTGGAGCGAATTATTAAGATGTTCGTAATCAGCAACAACTAAGCGTCGTCAAAGTTTTTCTTTGACAACAGTTTCGAAAGGTCAAGTTAAGACATCTAGAATTTGAGATCTTTCGAGTTCCACTTCTCCTTTAAGTCAGTGTCTGGACCAAATTCGCTTTGTAAACAATTCCATTCAAAGACAGCTTTGCGTACCTGTAATTAAACCTAGAGTCTTTGACACAGCATCAAATGCTTCAATTTAGAAATGTTTTCCAGTTTGTAAGACATTTGCTTATCTTATACCAATAAGTTAAGCAATAATTGGTATCTCAATTATCTACGATCAGTTTATATATATTGTAATTGTTCGTGTGGGTGTGTATGTTACATATTATGTGCGTGGGTTTGGTTTCTATGAAGCGAGAGACAGGTGGCTTGTAGCAGTTGCAAACTAAAGTCGTTTGCTACTTATTAAAGATTTTTTAAACGTAAGTAGTATATCAAGCAATGATAAAAACAACTATTATTTCATTTTATTTGATAAGCGAACAAAATTTCATTAGCGTGGCGAAATATTTGCTCATTTTTGTTGAGTCTCTAGGGACCATATCTCCAAAATCAACTTTCGATACGAGACGCATTTTGGTGTAAAATTTCACTAACAAACCAGCACATACCTACTCATTTGAAAGTAAGTCGTTTTTAAGTTACTTTTACGAGTTTATTTTCTGGAGATATTCCCAGAGGGAATGACGGCTTGTTCATTTTCCCAGTGCTGTACAATTTTCAAAAACCTTGAAAATTTTCTTTAATCTTTTTTCGTATCACTACTTGATGAAAGAAAATGTATCTACGTACTCTACGCTACCTAAAATTAAAAACTTCATCAAGACTTCAATCAGAAAAAAGAATTTTGCATCATCACGAATTACATGATAAAACGAATTACGCAAATTGGATTAGACCCCTCAAAGTAACCTACGTACATAGGTGCAAATTAAAACGCGTTGAAAGTAGGTATACCTAAACTCCTCTATTTTAGAAGTCAGCTAAACAAGAATTCCCTTCTCGATATTTGCACTTATTAAACGCATTACAGTTCTATTTTAACGCGCTTATACTTTACATTAGTATACAAGTAGGTAATTTAAATTTAACAAGTTATTTTAAAGTACCAATACTTAACATGCACTATTTTGGTTATAGTCCCGTCTAAGCCCATCTAATTGTTTTCATGCCTACATGACGTGAACATCACACATATTCAGAGAATAGAAATGATTCTACAATAGGTACGCCTAACAATAGCGTCTGGACTAGACTAAATTCAATTAACCATAGCATTTAACAGAACACATTAAATTAAGCTAATGTCTCGCATTCAGTTAGCTACAAAATACAATGACTTTATCGCTGATAGACACCTGCAAAACTTTAATAACATAAATGAATATGTGTTTTAAATATTGGTTCAGTATATTTTAAGTATGTCTGCATCGCCAATGGGCCACTGCTGAGCACGAGAGATGGCACTAGGGAAAGAAGGTATCACTGGCGCTCTTAAAACCCGATGTGAAGCAAGTCAGTTCTTATGTACAGATATTATTTTATACTTCCATTTAAATTATTTGGTAATAATAATTTAACAAACCAAGACATACAAAACTGAAAATTATTCGGCGCATAAAGATGTTTAAAGAGTTAAATTATAGGTATTAATGTAAGAGCCCGTTTTTCAGTACTTTTTACTTCTTCTATTAATAGTATTATAATAATTTTTTGGTTACAGTGTCTTTTGTTGAAAAATGGCCCTTAATGGATTTTAACGTTGTAGCGCTTATTTTATTGACGTATCTACTCTTCATATTAAAAGTGGGACCAATCCTCATGCAAGATCGGCCGCCATTCGTACTTAAAAAGTTCCTATTACTTTACAACGCTATCAAAGTTGTTAACTCGAGTATTTTAGCTTATAAGGTGAGAATGATAGATTTCTTTGAATACAGTTTATTAGTTATGTAAGTAAGAATGTCAGAAAACTTCCATATTATGCCCAAAGAATAATATACTTATTTACTGTCTGTAAGAGCAAGATTCTCTTTTTTGGATTTTTTTACAGTTTCTATACTACATTATTGATAAGGGATTATTTCCAAGGAAATGTGAACATGACGAACGGACGTTATACGTAAGTAATCACTATTTTTTTTCATAAAAATTGTATAGAACTAATAATAAAAGAAGAATAATTATGTTATTGTTATATTATTTAAAACTAAAAAAATCTTTTTTTCAGATAATTGCAGTATTGTATTGGAAATACATGGCTACGAAAGTTCTGGACTTACTGGACACAGTGTTCTTCGTAATACGTAAAAAGTACAATCAGATGACGTTCCTTCATGTATACCATCACGTTTTTATGGTAGTAATAACTTGGTGGTGTTTGAAATACGACCCATCTGATCATTGGGCATTTATGGCGTTTATGAACTGCACCATACATACAGTTATGTACACATATTATGGACTGGCGGCTCTAGGACCAAGATATGCTAAACATCTCTGGTGGAAGAAGTACCTAACTATGATGCAATTGGTATTTTTTACTTTTATACTCGTATGTTTTACATAAAACTTCACTCATTTTCTTTTCTATTTGAAAGACCTATAGGTATAGGAGATACATACTTAATCCACGTCTAATTCATTTTAGCGATTAAGTCGATATTCGATAAACATAAAGATGTTTATGTTTTGTTTCTTGAGGATTTAATGAAATAAGAGTAAAATGATTTCACAGAAATATTATAAAATGCGTTACTTCACGTTAAACCACGTTGTACCTACGTAGTTACGGATTTTCGACAAAGTTTCCTGCTTTTATGACGCCTTATTTGATAAGGTACCTCTAGAGACCGATCCATCCGCTAATATACAAGAGAATGTGGAGAAGTCTGGCTTGATTAATGTCATATTGCGACAACGGCGCGATGTTATGACGGAATAGACGCCGCTAGGGAATCGGGGACTCGAGATGTCATGAATTACCACAGGAAGTTACTCATAGAAAACAGTGGGGGGTTCGTTAGAGGACCTATTTAAATAGTAGATACAAATTGTCTAAAAAATATACTTTTTAGTTCGATGATATGCGTTTAATATGTTATAGATGCGTAAGTTATTATCTTACCAAAGAAGTGCGACTAATTGGGTTATTAGCTAAATATGGTAAGCGTTTACGAAGGATAAGAGGCCATCTGCTCTTGCTCACGGAGTTATGAGCACAGAGGGTCTGAGAAACTTCTGAAGAAAAATCTTTGTTTGAAATAAAAGTAGCTGAAAAGTGAAGCTCAGGGGGATAACCACTTTATAATGGCATTAGCATCTTACCAAAACAGTATTTTGTAGTCCCGTGTTTCCCTCTAACTGAAAACATAGGAAAAAACAAAACACGGCGGTGGTAAATATAAATTGTATGGTTAAAAACGATATAAGTAAGAACAATTACAAAGAGAGTGTTACCTACAACTTTTATAATATTACTATTGATAATGCTGTAGGTAGTGAATAAAAAGTGAGCGCACTCAGCCTATACTGTACAGAACTACTGTCGTAGTAGTTACAAACATATTTTGAAAATATAAAGAGATATTTTTTCTTCGAAAGCCGCATTCGTTATAAAAGTTATTGAACAATACGCGATCCTTTTTGTAGAAATTTATTCCACAAAAGAGAACACGTTCAACATTTTATAAAGTTATGTAGGTACAACTCGTCATAACCTTTGTAACGACGGAAGTCGTAAAGATGATATGATGTAAATACCCTACAAAAACCAAGTATCTTAGAACAAAATACATAATGCAGAAGGTCTGTCCTGATTAACGTCATGTTCTGACGACTGAGGACGGAGCAGGAACAGCCAGGAATGAATTCAGGGAGCGCCCTTGGGGATAAGACCGGTAGAAAAGCCAAACATTACATTAATCGTTTTAAAAACAAGCGTGTTTTGCTGATAAATTAAGGTTTCGAATTTTCTGTTTATGAAGTTAGATCATAACATTCGCTAAAATAGGAACACTTAAGGACTTCTGTGTGTTGTAGTTAATGTACTTAGTTTGTAGTGATCATTTCATTAAAATATTCGGTTAACTCCTTTTCAATGTCGGACTGATGCGTTTTTATCTTTAATAGGTATATAAAACGTATAAGTACTCTTAAGAGACCCTAAAGCGTGATATTGTCTTGTTGATAATGATCCCAAATCCTAATAATAAAACTGTGTTACAAAGTAGAACGCGAATTCTATCACGTTATAGTGGGTATACACCGAGTGGGTTTTTCTATTTGATTCCGATGTTCCACCAAAACCATCATAATGTTACCGAAAGCTATTAATCATTAAACATTTACAGATCCAATTCTTTCTGGTGATTGCACACATCGTGATTCAAACATACACCTCCGAGTGCCCTATGCGCACTGGATCATACGTGGTCAGTCTCTCCAACTTGGCGCTTTTCATCTGTCTCTTCACTGACTTTTATTATAAGAGATATAAAGAAAAGTCGTCCATAACACCGATAGGATTTGCCTGCGTGAAGCAAGATGTCGACTAAGTAGTTATTTTTTTATTTGAGTCTTTAGATGTTTCAAAAGTAAAATTTAAGAAATACCTTGGTTATTTCTTTACATAAGTAGTGCTCGTCCTATTCGTCTATATCTAAATGGTCGATTCTTTGAAAAAGTATTTCATGTAGGTGAAAATATGTACCTATGGCATTTCAGTACGATACTACACAACTGGGCTTGCTTTGTTCTCAAACCCAAAGCATGACATCCGATGTTTATTGTATCCATATGACATTAATCCTTCCATATTTGCTTCTACCCTGAGGGACTATTTTAAGTCATCTCATGAAATTTTATGAGCCTTTAACCTTTTTACTCTTAAGTGCATATTGGATACCGTGTATAACAAGATAATGGTAATACCGATTAGGTAAATACGGGCCTTTTTAAGCTTTGCTATATTTTTGAAAGGAGTTAGTTACCTAGGCGTATAAAACATTATAAAGCCCAACAATTATTGAGCAATCAAACGTGTCCAACCAACTAGGTACTTTTAGTAATTATTCCGATGTAAAATATGAGTAGTTATGGATAGTGATCAGCCATTCTGACGGACACAACCAAATGAATCAACGAACTTGTCTATCTCATTGGTCTATGAAGGTGTCACGGGACCTCTGAGCGACACAACTGACAAACAGAATTATTACAAGTTATGTAACCTACCTATCAAATATAAAATTGAATGTAGGTGAGTAATCTTTTTGAATTACTTGTTTGTAATTTATTAAAAGATCATCAATAAATTTATATTCTTAAGTATAAAATATAGTAGGTACTTCTCAATATTCTCAATATACCTACTCGTACCCAAGGGAAACAAAATCTTCCCCTTTTTCTTTGTGAGTGAACAATAATTGTAAAAGGTAGTATTCACGAGGGATTCCCGGTTGTTGGCAACATTAGGTAAAACCTATGTTTTCTGCAAAATATTTTCCCTTTTCAATGAAACGTTAAAACAGTAAGTAGATGGTGAAGTAAGTATCTAAGGATTTAACGTAGATAAGTGTAGTTTGTAAAGCAATTTTAGATTTTAAAATAGGTATCTAGGTAATAACAAAGATGAGTTCTTCAGCATTTTTCTACCTAAGTCATTTTAAATAAGTATAAACACAAAACCATTACACAGATTAAGGCAATACCGGAAATGAAATGACTATATTATTGATATTTAATAGGTAGGTCTTTGAGAAGTAGGTACGTGGAGCTTCAATCTTACACGTTAGATACCTACTATTGATTTCAAAATAAAAGGAGCTCAAATTGCTTAACATTAAACTCATATCGAATTAAATCGATCATGGGCTTATCGGTTCCCTCCCTTTACTTATAATGACATGAAATCAATTGCGCTTATCCCATCTACTAAGCTCTTCCGTAGGCATACCTTTCCTTAGGGATCTACATTATCTGTACCAATAGATCAACGTACGAGTAGATAAGCTGCTTGGAATTAAACTACAGGATATATACCCCCTTTTTAATGTTCTTTTTCATCTACAAAATAATAAATATCAAAGAAAGAATCTAACATTAGGTAGGCAGGCACATCACGAACTTTTATGTAGGTACTTAATTTAGTTATGGCACCACTGTGCAAATTGCCTCTACACTGGAGTTCTTGTCATCCAAGTAACTGGGACCGTGAAGTAGAATAATTTGGCTATCATGGCATGCCAACATAATAAAATGGGCCTCGGGGGAGTGAAAATGGTGAGAAAGGAGACCAGACATAATATTATTGTGTAGATAGTAGGTATCTACTATATGCATCCGGTGGTAAATGGGCCACTACGAATTTTTTTTGTACGTTTCTGATTGAAATGATTTCTCTCATAGGTATTCAACATCAATAACAGACCGACCGAACGACTCATAAGCCATAAAAGAATTTCATACCTACCTATAGTAAGAATAAGGTAGGAAAAAAATATTTTTTTTCATTATCTTTAGTTATTTGTAGGTATACCTACCTACTCAAATTATATAATTAGATAAGTATCTACCTACCTACCTATCTGTTATACCTATTTATTCAAAGATATTACTGAGATTTAAATGAAAGACCTTTAAACGCCTATTAAAATGCCGTTAAACATAAACAATGAAATAAGCGTTATAAAGATAAGCCCTGCATTTACACTTTGGACAGTATCGTACAATAAATTTACAAAAGGTCGGAGTCAACATTGGGTATAGCTGTACCTACTGTCATAGAATAAATACGGGTAAGTACTTACCTTCTAAAAGTACTGAAAGTCCTGGTTTTCTATTTTGATTATAATGTTGGTAGTTGGCTAGTTAGTAGCTACTTAATGTAGTGTCTAGTCTACTTTAAATCCAGAAATGTTACACCGGAGTAGGTATTTAAGTTATTATACCTAACCTTTTCAAAAGTCGCCGCAATTAGCCGTTGTGGACGCAGGTTGGCATGGGGCAAAACTAATTGGGTTCGATAGGCTAATGTGTTATACACAATATCTTCTTCGTTTCATCTTACCGCACTAAAACCCCCTCGGTGGCCTGTCTCAGCACAGTTTAGGGTTTTTCAGCGGACGATTAGTTAAGTATAAATAAATACGTAAATTCGAAGAAATTTTTTGAAAAAAGAAAAAACATGACGTAGGTACAAGGTCCCTGTATTCCTTCGGGCAACAAATAAATTCAGCGTATTGTCTGAGCCGACCCTTCTTAGGAGATAGAATAAATATCAAGAGCACTTGAAGAGCAATCTAAATGTCTCGGAATTCTATTTTGTCTACGAAATAAAGGCTTTCAAAGCATACCATTGTCATTGAAAAGGCACCGCCTTGGTACTTGTACGCGAAAACACCTCTTGAGTAAACGAAGTGGGTTAGAATATTTTCTAAGCCACAATAGGTAGGTACGTACATGATACGATGCTTAAAATATTTAATCAGTCAGAATTTTGTTATTTAGCCCTACTAGGTATTCAAACAAACATCATTAATAGTTTAATTATAATACCTTCCCAATGCTTAATCCACATCTAATGATAATATGTTGTATTAATAATTATAAGGCAAATTCTACGCGGTATCTACGAAATTCAACCACGCCTATACTAAATTAAAAAATGGCCACGGTTTATTTCAATAACCTGAAAGGCAATGATAGGGCCTGGAAGTCATTACTGGGGGAGTGATTGTCGGATATAGCATAATAATAATTTTTATAATATAGGTACTTTCTATTTCAATGTAAAAACTTCAAAAAAGTTTTCTTGCGTCAAGTTTGGGACACTTATGGCCTATATAAATAACAGAAGGTCAATACTAAGTATTCATAAGGCAACGTCTGTTCGACATTCTTTAATGTGGATCAAACATTTTTAAATAAAAGGCAAGTAAACATAAGTATTTCCTTTTAATATATTCATGCTGCTTCAAAAATTTTAGCAGTCCACCAGAATGTTAAATTATTTTCAGCGTAAGGAGAATATATTAAAGCATTTTCATAGTTTGTTTCCCTAGTAGAATTGTTTAGTTCACCAACAGTATGTAATTTAACTTCACGTGATTTATTAAGACTAA
This sequence comes from Noctuana stator, assembly GCA_018231225.1. Classification (NCBI taxonomy): domain Eukaryota; kingdom Metazoa; phylum Arthropoda; class Insecta; order Lepidoptera; family Hesperiidae; genus Noctuana; species Noctuana stator. The sequence goes on from DWQK01000152.1 coordinate 16,840, forward strand.
CAGATTTTGTATGAGGTTCGAAATCATTGTCAATTTTACAAAGTTCAGGTGGTTTATAAAGTATAACTTTTTCACTTTCAAAAAGACAGTCTTTGTCTTGTTCTTGAAGTCTCCCATTTGATTTGTTAGACTCTATTTTACTACTAAATTCTTTTTCAATGTTCATTTGTTCTATGTCTATTATATCAGAGTTTTTACTATTTTCAGTAATCTCATTTGGTTTTAAATTAGAACTAAATTGTTTGCATTCATTATTAGTAGCAATTTCCAAGTTGATCTTATCAAAAGTCTCCTTAATTTCCACAGAAACAACCGGAGATTCTGAAGTAGTTTCCAGCACGCGTCTTTTACAAGGTGGCTCTAAACAAACATCTTGTTCATGAATATCAATAATATTGTTTAATGGGGTCACGGTGTGTTCTTCCATTGGTCGTTTTGTGTTAGTTATGTCTATATGCAATTTTTGGTGAGTATCAATAGATAAATCTTGATTGGAGTTCAATTTCTTGCCGTCATTGGATGATTCAGTGTTACTATTGTTTTCCTGCACTATGTCTACTTGAACCCCAACTTCTATATGTCTGGGGGTTTCATTAACAGAAGTGTTCTCTTGTGATTTTTCAGTGAAGATATCATCAATCTCTAACTGAGGATTATTAGTTACATGCTGTATACTTTCATTGTCACAGCTATTGTCACTTTCTTCATCTAGAACTTTGACTGGATCTATAAAATGGAACTGACCAGACCCTGTTGCTAGAATAGGCCTGCTTGGGTGTATTGAAACACTATTACAGCTGTCTCCATATACATGGAACTGTAAAAAAGTAAATTGATAACAATTAATCAATTACATTATAAGGTCAAGTAATACAACTTATTACATTTTTATCAAAAATACTTACACGATACGTAGCATTTTCTTTGGTATTATTTACATTGAACTGTTGTGACCAATGTATATGCTTATCATCCCAAACACTGATCACACCATCTGATCCACCTGACACCAAGTACCTACCACAAGATGATATATCAAAATATATTGTCTGATTTGTCAATACACATCTGTGAAGGATGTTAAGTGGTTCTCTGTAATGTCTCAGGTCCCACACAAGTAGTTTGTTATCTTTACGAGCTCCTGAAACAAGCTTGGTCCCATCTGGAGTAAACTGCATATGTGTGATGCCACCTTAAATGATAAAAGTTAATTAATTTTATTACAGCGAAGCTTGGAGTTCATTCATTTAATGATGCATCTTTAATTTAAAGCATTTTTAATAAAATATTTATACACCAACATATAATATACACCAACCTGAATGACCATACATATTTCCAATGCTCTTGTAAGTACCCATATCAGAAATACAGAATAATTGAATAGTTTTATCCCAAGAACCAACAGCTAATAAACGATCTTTTGTAGTAACGCATGATGCTGTTGATTTAATTTTGTGTTCAATAAAATCTCTGCCTGGTCTAGAAATTAAGAAAATAAATAAATTATTACGAAACTTGACTGGTTATAATTTAATTATTAGAACTACCAACAGCTTTCCTTGTGCTAAATACATAAAATAACTATATATACATACTATAGACGTCATCTTTTTCTTATTATAGTTAAACAAAAATTTTATTACCGATTCACATCAAATGTCCTTAAACAATGTCTGTATCCACCAACAATTCTTGAACCGTCACTAATAAAAGTGGCAGATAAAGCGGGTTCCATTTCATCTACAGCATTGAAGCCTCTATATGAGCTCCGAAGAGAACCATCATAAGCATCCCACATCTGTATCGGAGAATTTTTCTTTGTTGTTAACCAGCTGCAAATAATGTAAAAATTTTACTTTACTCAATTTTTCATAATAGTAATGAAGTGTTACTAGACTGTGTTCAGAGACTCACAGTAGGACTCCCTGTGTCGTGGTTGCCATAGACACATACCAAGACAATTAAATAAACACCCAGAACAGCAATCTTATTTCATCATTTAAATTTCTGCATCGCTGGAAAACTATCCCAGGACTGGCGTGGTAACAACTACACAACAAAACTTATCATTGCATAATATAACAATTTCAAAATCAAGCGATCTAAGCGAAGACAAGACAATGATTTGAAAAAATCACAAAACACATTATGGCCACAAATGTATCTGTTATCTTTACAATCTGATATACAATTATTACAGACTCTTGTTTTGTCTATTTAAAATAAATAGTTATAACCAAATATACCTATTCTGATGTTAAATAAGATAGTTTTGCAAAGTATTCTCCCACATACATGCCAAAATGTGAATGAGTTTATATCTTCCATTGACACAAAAAGGGCTACTTAATTTGTTAATCCTTTGACATTGCAAGTGGTAAATTAACACCATTGATCAAATCCATCCAGCAGGGCTGTGCAAGGTTTGTATGTACACGTTGAACATGTCAAATATGTTGTAAAATTGACTAACATTGTGATAAAAACTTGTTCTCTAATGTTTCCATCATTAATACATAGAGATGGTTATAAAAAAATATTTGCTGAAATGGAATAATTTATATAGAAATTACGACATATTATTTTGTTAGCAAAAACTTACTTACTTAGTTACCTAGCAAAAAACCTGCAACACTAAAACTATCACTTTACTGCATCAAATAAAAATTCAGAAAAGTATTAAGTTAAATAAATCCATGATAAAGCATTAATGAAGGGGTAGTAATCCACAGTGTATTTAGCATTGACATACCTGCAAGTTTCTGGGATATAACTATTCATTTTTGGATACCAGCAGAAATCATACAATAAGCCACCCTCCTTTACATGGACTACTGCAGGCAGTAAGGTGATCATTCTCTCACGAGTTGGACAACCTTCGTACAGATCGCGAGGCAGTTCCATAATATGAATCCCATCGGAATTCACCACCGACAAACAACATGTTCCATCGGGCGACCACTTGCAGCCGCGCAAATAGGGCTGCACGTTCTTTTTAGCACTCATTGAAGGTTTCCAAAAGGAGTTACAAAGTTCTAATAAACTATCACCAGTAAACAACTCTTGGCAAATCATGCTTTTTGATTGATATGGTTCAACCGGATTGTTGCCAAGTTTTCTTGTATCCTGATTGTACATGGAATATGTTAAATTGATATCAGATTTCCTCATTAATTTTAAGTATAAAACCTTTTAATATAGGAAGTAAAGAATGTGTTCCGGTATTTCATTCCCGTATCAGTTGATTACTGATTAGAAAATAGAATAGAATTACTTTACATACAAAAATTACAAAACAAACAATTTGGTCACTCACTGTCAGTTATCAATTTGTAGCAAATGTCAAATTGACAGTGCACAGATGTACTACGTATGACGGTGTAAATGACAATTGAATTAATTTAAATAATAATAATAATTAATTGATTTAATAAACTAATATAGCCAAAAATTACATATAATAAGTATTTAAGTGTACCATAGACTTACTACATGTTGTGCACATAATTTTTCCCTTTATCTACTTGCCTGTGATTGAAAAAGCTAATTCATATTATTTTGCCTGTCTACGTATTTTGCCTAAAAAATGTGCCAGTCTCTTGGGAACTATAGCGTCTGGTTTTTTTGTCTATTTTTTTAAAGTAAAGTTTATTTTTATTTTTTATTTTATGAACTATGCCTACCTACCTACATGGCACACATCACCAATGGACATACTACGCAGTCACTCATTGCCACAATATTTGACTTTGACAGTTAACACCTGCTTATGTAGTGTTAGTTTGATTGACAATGACGTTGACGCATATGAAATTAAATTCATATCATTTTCATTCAGTCATTTCATTACATTGAAACAATAAATTGTTATTACTTAATCCGCGAGATTTTGAAAATTACACAGCAGTTTAGTTTTGCTTCCGACTAACTGACCAATGCAGTAAGGACAAGCATGATAATGTTTCTTGGAGGAATATTTTGTAAATACATTATGTGTCAATTTGTTGTGTTACTATTAAGTAATGGGATATCTCACGTACTAGGGTACGTTTCAGATGAATCTTAAAGTGCTTGGACGGGGGCTTCGCTACGCTTCGAGTAGACTAGGAAAAATGTCTTTCCCGGAGTCGCCTGCAAAGGCGTCGCTATGTTGTGAGGAATCAGGTGACAGTGCCCCGCCAACTTATGCTATGTACGAGGCCCTGAAGGACTCCTGCCAAAACAACGCTACTTACTTTCAACCAGACGACAGCGAAAATGGCCAGAGATTGTACCAAGGCTTCATGACTCTGTTAGATCATATTGATACTGTATGGCCTCTAGTGGATCATGTGAGAAAGGTGAGTTTCCTTGTGTATGTGTTTATTTAACCATAACTTATTAATTAATGTAGTCTTTATAATATATCCTTTACCAATCAATCCTTGGTAGTGAGAAAATACCTATAAAATAATGTACTAATTTTACTATTTTAATGTCACTGTTTATAATTTTCAATAAAATTATCATTAATATATTACAGTAGTTTTCTCTATAATTCCTGAAGTACAATGACAAATAAACGAATGAAATTTAATAAACATTATCTATAAAAGCAATAATTCCTCAAGTATCTAAATTTGATAACATTTATTTTTAAATGCTAATGTGTTATTTCTTTCCCATTAAACATAAATCAACATTGTTTTGAAACTTGTATTTGATTGCTATTAACTTGATATGTTAATTGAACTTTGATCTTTGTGTGTACTACAGGCCATGAGTCATAGCACAGCTGTCTGTAATGTGGCTTAAGTTTGTCCATTAAAATATATTATTAATTAAATAATTGTCGCAACACTGTTGTATCAACTGTGTTATGTATGTGTATGTATTGTATTAACTGATTAAAAATTAAGGAAATAATATGTTGTATAGATAACAGCTCATATAAATATGATTATATATGTATGTATATTACCATGACACAAATGAAGTTAAGAATACTATTGAAAACGCTAATTTGTAAAGTTATTGTTTAAAGCATGAATTTTAAATATATTATGTAAAATTTTAAATATAAGGTGTCGAAACAATTTAATGGATCTGCAATAATGTGGTGACTTGAATGCAATGATCCTATCTATACTTCTATACTAATAATATAAAGCTAAAGATTTTGTTTGTTAGTTAGTTTGTTTAAACACGCTAATCTCAGGAACTATTTTTCAAAGTAGAATTTTTCAAAGTAGTTCAGCTACTTTCCTCTAAAAATAAGCTAAAATTCTTTCAGTGTAAGATAGTCCATTTATCAAAGAAGGCTATAGGCTATCAAGCTTTACATTGCAGTTCTGAACGCGGGTGATACCGGGGGCACAGCTAGTTTCATGTAAAATTGAAATAGGAGTTTATCTTTTTCAGGTGGCACCCTTATATGATTTTGACAGCAAGTCGCCTGGTAATGGTTATAGAAGCTTTGTCTCAGTTGTGGACTCCTGTGTGTTGCATGGACTGAAGCTGAGTAGACAAGTATGCACTGGCAGAGATGCACTTCTCTTCAGAAAGGGATATTTTGTTAAGTGAGTTATTTTGGATCCATAAACATAACAAAAATGTTTTGATTCAATCAATATGCCTAAAGAATCATTTCTAGTTTTTCTTTATGTAGTAAAGAACTTTATTTTAATGTTTTTCAGTTAGTCACTTAATAATCAAAATAAAAAATTTAATATAATTTTTATAATCTAATTAAAAAAAGTTTTAAGAGATAGCGTAAAACTTTTTTTCATTTAATCAATTATCCAATCCTTTAATTATTTGTTAAAAATATCACCATGCCTATTATAAAAAATTATTTAAATACTAAAAATAGATAAAAATACTTGTATCCATTAGGGAAATTGAATCATGCAGTCAGTTGCTAGCTTCATTGGGCACCTGTCTCCATCACCTCCAGACTTTATTGTCATGGGCACAGTGCGGCGAACTATTCCCCACAGAACCACACTCACCTGAAGAATTGTTTGCACAAGCAGACACAATAAACCAATACTGCTTTTATGGCAGATGTTTAGGATTTCAGGTATGAATATACTTTATATTTATGTAAGTTTTAAATTGAAAAAATAATTCCTTAATTTAATTGAACTTTAATCATTAATGGCACATTAATTTCTGTGCCATTAATGGTTAAAGTTCAATGATTTAACTATATTATATTATGTACAACCGTTTAATTTTAAAATTTATTTGCATATACTATTAAGCGGTTTTAATCTTGCAGTTCCTCCCATCAATGCGCGGCATTCTGAAGGGCATATCTATATGCATGGCGGGTTTCTCAGAAGCGTACTACAGCCACGGCAACCTCATCAGTTCAGTATGGACGGGTGGCCAGTACCTTATCGATCCTGAGATGAGAGCTCGCCGGATCGTCAATATATCGCAGTCTGCTAGTGTTGAGTTTTGTAAGGCGTTCTGGTTTCTAGCCGAGAGCGGTAAGTCTTTACACACACAATAATAAGACGGTTATTTTTATTTAATTTATATAAATAAAACTGCATTTTTACTTTTCGATGGGTCCGGGTGCAATCCAATTTTATTCACAATTCAAATTTGTGGAAAATTTAATGCAAAAGGAATTTTTACAGCCTAAATTAACCATTTTTTAGCCATATATGAACATTATTTTTATAGCACTTTCTTGCAGTAATGTGGGACGAGATCTTTTTACTGAAATATTCTATGTTTAAAATGTTTGACTGTTGTGTTTTTTATAACAGAAATAATGAAGAGAGTGCCAAGTTTAATGTCATCGACGGTTGCTGTGAACAAAATAATTACAATACCCCCTGAACCTTTGGTTGTGACTACGTTGGACGGCAAAGAAACGACAGTTCTTCCACCGACAGTACATATAGGCCTTCAGGGCCTCAATGTTAGATTGATTAGCGTTAACAAGAGAACTGGCATGGTAAGTTCTTTGCAAAGGGCATTTTAAGTTATCATTTTAATTTTGTATGAGATAATGATGTAGTATTTTGATGACAATTGCTTCACACTCCACAAACTACGAGATGTATCCTGAATAGTAGTCACATACACAAAGTTACAGTGTTATTCAAACCTGGTATAGAAATCTACACACAAATAGAAATCTAATCTGCCTTGCCTCAGAACTTGCCTTGAACTTAGGAGTTTTTCAAGACCATTTGAATTGCATATGTTAACTAAACAAAAACTACAACAGTAGGTAACATTTGGGTTGTCAATTATTAAAATTTGTTTATGTAAAGCCCATGTGGCTTTACATAAACAAATTTTAATAATTGACAACTTGATTTGATTTAATATAGTAATTAATTAAACTTCTCAAAAGGAAATATTATTTGTAAAACTACATTAAATTCAGTCTTCACATCAACATGAACTTATTGAAAGCGAATGTTAAGAGTTTTAAAATGAATTAAGAAAAAAATAAAAATATAATTTTACTAAGCATCCATTTCTTTCTCAAATACACTCAGTAATCTCAAACACTCTCAAAGTTTTGGCACTAAAAAGATAAGTTTTTAAAACTTAATAATTAGCTACTGTTTTATTTATTTCAGTCCGACGAGGGCACATCGGGCCTGCCTCCATCAGAAGGTGTATTATTTCACTGTCACGGCGGAGGCTTTGTAGCACAAAGTTCAAAATCCCACGAGACCTACTTAAGGGAGTGGGCTGCTAAACTAAACATGCCAATACTATCGGTGGACTACAGCTTAGCCCCACAGGCACCTTTCCCAAGAGCGTTAGAAGAGGTATTCTACGCATATTGTTGGATGGTGAACAACTTTGAGAACATTGGGACTACTGGTGAGGAGATATTTTGCAATATTTGAATACCAGGGGCCTTATAACACGTAACGCGGCGCGCATAATATGATTTTTCAATTCGACGCACAATGACGCACATTGGCGGGATTGGCGCGTCACACGAAGTGTATATTATTATTGTATGTATACTTTTTGTGGCGTGGGTCGTTTTGAACCCACGTTTATCTTTTAAGCGCGTTATGGAATCACACGTTATTGATAAGGAATCTCGTGTGTCTAAGGCCAGGGGGTCAACTCAGAATTTTACTTGTCATAAGATATTTGCATACAATGGATGATCGCTTAATAATACGGTTTTACGCGCTCTTAAGCCTCAGTAGGCCGGGAGAAAAAAGCAGGTGGAAAAAACTCGGCACTCCTTTAAAATTAAGTGTATAACAAATTATTAACAATGCAGTATAGCTTCAGCCTGATAGTAAGCAAACGTGATAGCTAATCGTGTACGTCAGGCGGAATAGTACAAGTTTTAACAAATTAGAAAAACTTAATTGAATAAACCACCATGGTTGACATTGCCAATCTCATACTGTGAAAAGTCGCATTTTAATTACAGGAAAACGAATAGTATTTGCGGGCGATTCAGCGGGGGCTAACCTTATAGCGGGTTGTACCCTGAAGATATTAAAAGCTGGTCTCCGGCCCCCCGAGGGGCTGTTTATGGCCTACGCTCCCCTGCTGGTCAGCTTCATACCCAGTCCTGCGAGGCTGTTGTGCCTCATGGATCCGTTACTGCCTTTTGGGTTCATGATGAGATGCCTTAAAGGTAATATTTTAGTTTTAAAAAACAGATCAATAATGTGACTGAAAAATATGATTATGAATAGAATTCTTTTTAAATTTTATTTTGTTTCATTAAATATTTCTTATATTATATACTTTAAATAAAATGACTTAGTAAATTTTAGAGAAGCGATCAATTGTAAACAATGGAATGTAATATTAAATTTGTTTAGTTGACAATCCGACAACGACTTTATGGAAATAATTATTTATTTTTTAATACATTTACAGCGTACGCCAGTCCCAACTCAAAAGGTGGTGAGAAAGGATGTACTAAAGAAATAACTGGTTCGAATGCAACAACTCCTATAGATGGGAATGGTTTTCTCCGAGTTAGTCCATCACAAGGTGTGTATTTAGACATATTTTTGTACTTCATGGAAAAATAACTTATTACGTGCAGTGGTTACCATGTCGGTCAACCATTCGAAGGGTCCTGGGTTCGATCTCAGGGCACAAATTTAAATGATGAACTTAAATTATATCTCGGTCTGGGTGTTTGATAATTTTCTTTGTATGTGTGGAACGTTATTTGGCTTCAACCCTTTTTATGCCCCACTGCTGGGCACGGGTCTCTCCCCACAACCCGGGAAGGCCTGGA
>DWQK01000153.1:0-26081 GCA_018231225.1 Noctuana stator
CCCGAAGTTAACAACTGAACCGCGGTTCCCAGGCAGTGACATCGCCTGGCGGAGATCTCCCCTTTTCCTCCACAGGTCTATCGAATGGTCACCCCGTAGCATTTCAAAACAATCATTTTAAAACATGAAACGTGTTACTTGTAGGTATGTGTATAAAAGTATAATAAAGTTAACAAAAGTAAGTTTTTGAGGAACCCAAAAAAACATAGTATCTAGTTTACGAGCAACCTGTTTTAGAATTACGACAGCCTCCGAAAAGCGCGAGGTCGTAGCGATTGTTGCGGATGCACTGCGTTTCATCGTATTCCTCCACTGAATGTTTAGCTTCGTTTAATCTTCGTTTTGAATCGTTAATGAAGACACCTGATGTGAAGTAGCCACTGCCACTCATACCATACACGCTCAATATCAAAAAGACAGATGCCGGACTTACGTGGATAGGTTAATTCTGATCGTGGATTCAAATGATCGCCTCAAATAAAGTGTTGACGGTATCTACACCTCCTCAACCAAAATACACGAATTTGACACAATGACTTGCGTAACGACGGGTTATGCGGACTGCAGTGGTACCTGCGATCTGCATAAGACAGGTGCTTGGAAATAAACAGTTTTATGTAAACATCAGAATGAAAAATGGTAAATCGGATTATTGGCGTGTCTATTTTGAGATTGCCAGGTTTTTCATACTCAGATTTGAGAGAGATTTCACTGCGACCGATGGCAGCTCAGGATGAAGATGCTTGGAAAGGTTTTATTGTGTAACATGTGTGTAATAGTCCCGAAACAATTAATACTAAAAATGGTACTGTAAAAATAAAACTGCTAATAAAACAGTGCTGAAGCGGTGGCAAATGTGTTTCAGTATTTACCAACGGCTGAATAAATACAGGTTTTCTTTAATAAAAATTGCTTTGATTGTCAATGTTGAATGTATTTTTAGACAGACTTGAATATGTTATTGTTTTTTGGTTGTGCTTAATTGAGCCTGATGTTGTGTTGTCCGACTTCACAACCAAACAATGTTATATAGACAAGAACTTAAAATTATTGAATTTCTAATACCTGTGCTGCAGCTGGTGAAGATTAACCAGGATGTGTTAATACTGAACGGCCGTGTCGACTATGCGCGTTTTAGTATTAAACCACAGAATAATAAACGAATATACAACGAGCATGTGAGTCACAGATTGACAAAGACTTTTTGATGTTTCGAATATTTATAATAGTGGAGGAAATTTAAAATGACTCTCATCCTATAGTATTAGCGTAGCTAAATCTTGTCATTTTATATTTTGGCCATAATTAAAAAATTAGTATGCCAGCATCACTTTCTAGGTCGCTTAAATAGGTATTTATTTACCCATATCTATTACTCTAGGCACTAATCAACTACACGGTAAACCTGTTTATTACAAAAAAATTATATATTTTTTTTATAGTTTTGGGCAATTTAAAATCAAGGAGAATATAGTGGGAAATCTTGCTAAAGATAAAAAAGGCAAGATAATATGGTAGCCGCCACCTGAAGCGCTAGAACGTAAATCAAACTTCATGCCTCATAAACTTTCAAACGTGAAAAACCTGCTGTTAGGTTCAGCCTTGGGATACACAAAATTAGTTACTTACTTTTCATCGTAGTAGAAATATCTATGCCATTGAAAGAGCAGATGATCGAATTTCGAACAAATAATCGATTTTATTTTGTTCCAAATCACTTCTGATAGGTACATATTTACCTTTAATTTTTTTTCCTAATAAAATAATAAGTTTGCAGAGCGCCTAATAAATTTTTAGGACCTTCATTATTTTTTTTATTTTTTTATGTTTACTCGTAATTCAGACAACATAACCTCCGTTTCTTAAGTTATAGCATCAACTTCTGTATTTCTTTAGGTGGGAATCAGTAAGCTGCAGTAAACGTTATGCGTACCTAAGTACTTAATGTTATATTTTGTAATATTGTAAGTTCTATTCCAATTTTAAACTTTAAAGTTTACATAAAAAAATCAACATCGATAAATATTATGACCCCCAGTAGGTCTAATAGCATTGCGAATATGTATAGGTACACGTACAATATTTGTATTTTCTTGTTGCAAATGTATTTAAAACCATGGGCAGATTCTTATCGTACAATACCTAGAATAACAGGTCTTTTATTAGCAAGCCATTTATAAACAAAAGACGTGATGTGATGTATGTTAATACTGCACTTCCTTGTAAATATGTATGATCGTATTAAATAGTGATGAGGACTGGCGCCTTCGTTTCCGACTCTCCCAGGATGACTGTGTTGGACCTTATCCAAGACCCATAAACAATTGTTTACTCATTGTGAAGTAACAAGCAGGTGACTTAATTCTTGTAATGTGTGGTCATTGTTGTTTTGCTGCTGCAATTTTAATGCTCCTTCACGGTGGCCACTTTGTTGAGATTATGGTTTCCACCATTTTGACCCCTGACGCATAATGTAGAGTGTTGTACGAGTAAGTTAGTCGTGTGTATTTGTGTATCTCTATATATAAACATAGACCGATTGATACAGTTTTTTGTTAAACACAATTGATTTTTTTTTAACCATGCAGCATGTTTAGTACGTATGTACTTCGGGCGGCAGGTAGGATCATTTTTAACCGACCTCCAAATAGAAAATAAATATAATAGGAAAAAGATATATTCTTTAAACCTGATACAAAATGAAGAAGAAAAATCTGTAATGTTGATAAGAATATAAATAACTAACTAACATTAAAGCTCCTTAAACATAAAGAAGAAAAATTAGGAAACACTGATGATAATGATTGATGAAGTATTTAATTATTGCTGTTCGTTTATGAACATTTTACATCTTATTAAAAAAAATATAACAGAAAATTCTATCAAATGAAACAACAGATCCCAATCTGGCACAGAATAACGGCGCTAGTTTAATTATCGAATAGATATAATATACAAATCGATTCGATTTTCGAGTTCAAATCGAATACCGGGGCGATGTTTGCAGAAATCGTGAGCAAGCGGTCGTCAGGCGCCGCGACAACATTCATGTGACAAGCGACAGGTTCTCAAGGAGATCGTCTCCACACCCACTAGGAAGCCACGTGCGCGGCTCGAGCCTCACCTCGCAACTCGCGGTAATGGAAAACAACTTGGGCCGGTTTGAGAGCTGATATAACGGCCATTAGACTAATTTAGAAAAAATTCGCGCGCGCTGCTTAGCGTTTTTGCGGTTAACATTTTTTGTTCGTGTTATGGAATGGATTTAATTTTTGTTAAATAAACAATGGCTTAAACTAACGGCCACACTCTAGCAATCCCTGTGTCGTAGTCACTATGATATACATACAATCATACATACACAAAGACAAATACACAGAAATCGAACCCAGGACGCCTCGAATGGCGGAACGACATGGTCACCACTACACAACATGGGTAGTCATATTAAGTAGGGAACGAATGTGTTCCTAATTTAATAACATAATGAGTACAGAGTGAGGTAAATTGGTTCTTTTGTACCAGTACCTAGTAACCTGATATAAAGGTATAAATAACTACAATAATATTTTTTTCATAGCAGCTATTTACACATCTGACGCGTGCGTTCTTTTGTTCCAAAGTAATTTATCTGCTACTGTTTATTTCAAAATATTGAATACACCATTGCTTTTCTTTCCGTTTCAAACCAAATCCACCCAATTGAAAATATGTATGTAATGAACAACAGGATTAAAACTACTACTAGGAGTACATTTTTTAAAATTAAATTTTCTAAGTTAACCTCTAAAATAAGAAACAATTTTTTAGTTCTATAGGCAATTATAACTACTGCATGTTTGTGTCTCGATGAATAACAAAAATTTTCACTCACATCCCACCCACTTGGATTAATGTGTCGTGGGTGCCATGGACACACACAAATATCATTACACACTCAAACCGGGAACAGAAATTTACAGAACAGTAACCTCTTCACCACACGGGTTGTCAATGAAATCAAACAGCATAGAACAGAAAATTGGATTGAGGTTCAGTAACTTCAGGTCGTAGTAGAAAACTACAGGATTTTTATAAGAAGCTGGTGAACACGGAAAATTATATGTGCGGGGTCTGCACAATTGTCTGCTTAGATCAGCAATATATTTGTAAACATCAATAGTAAATAAAACCGTCCAATAACGCGGAGTCTCCTCGAGTATGTCGTATTGAATGCGGGTAGACAAAGATCTATTCGTAGGTATTTTATACTTTTAAAAGTTAGTGTTGCTACTTGATTCTACTCGGTGACCTTCACAAGTACCTGCCCGTCGACTTAGCACACTGATCTAGTTAACTCATTTCTTCATTGTAACTAAATATACAGGACTAATATTCTATACAAATGTTTTAATACCACCAGTTGTAGATAACATCTATCATTGAAAGTTCATGAATATCCATCGGTTGTAATTCTAATTGCATGTTTCCAAATTGTTTGAATCGTTTAAAACGTAAATAAAATATTATGCTAAATACAATAAACATCTAAATATTTCATATGCATTCGTTTACATATTAAAACTGGAAACTTGAGTAGTCAATGGAAGTGTGGCGTACAAATTACTTTCATTTTTTCTTTTTTGTTGTTTTGTGGTTTTCATATTTGTAATGTATCAAAAGAGAATTTTTGAAGTTTTTAGAAAAGCACATTATTTAGAACTAAAAAGAAACTTTTCTGTCGCTCTATTTTGTATTTTTAAATCTTCATTCATAGTGGAGAAACAATACTATGTAATAATTTGTCTACAATCCTTGGTTTTAACAGAAACGTTACTCTGCATCTACCTATAATGAATGCCATTTACACATATCAGGTAAATGAGCTGCGCTGTGCGCTGATACTACTACTGAGCAACTGCTATTGTAACAAAATATAGTTCTGGCTTAGAATCATAATTTATTTTTTGTTGCATATCAATTAGCATTTCGCGGTCTCAGTGACGGGCTCGCTGCGCACGCGCCGCTCTTTCCTGGAGTAATATTTTTTCTCTCGTGAGTACGAATTAGTATTGTAATGTATGTAAATTTTTGCTAAAGATCCGTACGAGGTTTTTGCCCCCCAGTTAATTCTAGGGCAACTTTGAGCATTACAGTCTTATTATCATAATTGAGAAAAAGCTAAATAATATTCATGACATGTTAATTTGGCGGTTTATACGTGTTAAAGGCGTATAATTGAATGTTCTCGGCGCTCGGCGCTCGGCGCTGCGGCAGACAGTGGTTTTTACTTTTAACCGATATGTTTACGTTTCGAGTTATCGAGTATTATGGCATTCGTCTGTCTTGTGTATGACAATAAGGTAGCACCTCAGATGTGCGCATGGTTAGAGGTGCGCGGCGAACACCGGCGACAGCGATGCGTGGCCTAATATTACAGTATGATGTACGAGTACGAGTCCTGAGCCGATGCGTGGTAACCATTTTTAGGTTAATATTGTTTGAAGTTATGGTTATAACTCTATGTCTTATATCTTGTTACGTAATTATCATTAAAATGAATAAAGTAGCTTGAAAACTGAATTCTAATTACGAATACTACGATGAACTTAATAGATTTAGTTAGTACGTTTGAGTGGAATTTCGTAGTTATTCTTAAACACGACATGTCTGTATTGACTCTCAGTTTATTTACACGTCAGTTTCGTGGTCAGTAGTCACCGCAAATAGAGATAGATCGCAAAGAAGCTGTGCACACTCAGTAAAACAGTGCGTAAACACATCGGGCCGTCGTAAGTGGCGGATTCATTATCACTGCACTAGACAGACATTTTACGTATATTTGTGTCAGAAGGCATAAAGACACAATTCATATGTAAATGTAAATATTGTGAAGTAAGACTGATAATAAGACTATTGAATGATCCTTTCTTTTTTTGGAAGGCATTTTAAGTTGCCGGCTTCAATGTTTTTTTTTTACTTCATAGATAGTTAACCAGCAAGACGGAGGTCAATGCACCCTATGGACATCTATTCAATCTTAATTAGTACCAACGATTTACCTATTCTTAAGTCGTTAAGTATAAAAAGGTACTTATTGGCGGTCGTATGTAGAATGTATATGTGCAAATGCTTCTAAAGACGTTGATAAGTCCGTTTTCTAATTAAAGCAATGAAAGACGAAATTAATGAATAAAATTTATGAATTTATAAAAAAAATCTCATACCTACCACTTATTTATACATTAAATTAACCTTAATTTGTTTTTCAATTATTTTCATGTGTTCGTAGTAGGTATCGTCTCTTTAAAAGTTCGTTTAATATTGGGTACGATGACCGGAGAATTTAGTGCCTAATTAATTATAAAACAATACGTACTTAATAAAAAGATATTATGATTTAAAGTTACCCAAAGTAATTTAAAATATTTTTAGCTGTCATTATTAAATATTAAAAACAGCACCATATTACTTGGTATTGTATTACTTTGCACGAAAATTATGGAATGCTTGATTAAATGAAAGAAGACTGTTATTTTCAGAAAAACAGGCGGTTTGTTTGGAACCAAAAAAAGATCTAAGTTACAGTAAGAACACACATTTTTGACCAATCTTATATCATTGTAGGTACTCGCATTTCCAAAAAGCTGATTGATAATGAGACTAATTATTATAATTAATTATAGTAATAAGTACACCAAATTACAGTGCTCTTTGTACCGTGTCAACGCGAACTATGATGGATGGAGGCATAAAATGGTTGTTGGTCGAGCAACTGCACCGTGTGGACAGCATGCTACGAACGGTCATTAGCTTGATGCGTTGGAAATGTTTAAATTTTGGAATGAAAGCCAAGACCCTTCAACGAATGTTAGGTCTATCTGAACAATGTTGGTCAAATAAGAAATATTTTCTAATAAAATCTAACGAAAGCTTATTTTTAGTGCACATGTGAATGGGAAAGATTTTTAATTTCACATGATAAATGATGGAACTATGAATTATATGAATCGAATTTGTTGTCTAACAATGGTGTAACTTTAATATCCGTATGTAGTCAGTATGTAGTCAATAGAGTACAGCCCGAAGCGGTGTGTAAGTGCGCGAGCGCTACCACGCTACGTGCTGCAATCGCTCATATAATGGTTCCCACTTCGTTCCAGCTTTATTTATATGACCTATTGGAATCAGGCCTTAAGGCTTTAGACTTGATTAGGGCAGATGATATTCATGTATAGCTAGCGCCATTTTATAGACGAAATTTCAAGGTCAATAATCCATATCCCTTACATCAAGAAATTACAATTATTTATTATACTTATCCAAACTAATTAAACTTAATTCTTCTACTTGTATTGTACTCGTACACTACCATTTTCTATCTAAAAATTGCTTACAACTAAGTAAGTTGGATGTAGCTTGCTTTATTTCTAAAACCTCTTGTATAAATGTAAGTGATTGATTATATACAATGCTTGAAACCTGTCAGATTTTCAGATCCTTCCTCGTCATCACATTCATCAGAAAGTGATGCCTTCTACACACGTTAATTTACACGTTAATCCTCATTCGATGAAGCAATATCACATTTCTCTACAAAGACAGCCAGCACGTGCATTGGTAATTTGGCGACAGATTTATACAGATTAAACAAATACCAACTGACATGTTTCGCGGGCTGCGACCTCGCCTCCAAACTCATTGCCTAATTAATTTGACAGATTGTCAATGAGAGCAAAAAGTAGAAATGTTGTCTGTGGTTTTTAAAAGTTGTTCTTTTTTAGAATCTAGTGGAAAAGGTGCCGTCTAACTAGATTAGAAACGTTGATTAGTGAATAATTACTTCACTTTTTGACATTCGTAGGCTATCTTATCTGTGAGGGTAGGTACCTTGTACAGCCACGAGTAACTAATGGTTAACGGGTAATTAACGGTTTTGAAAAATACAGTTAAACATAAAAAGCTTTTTTGCGCATATTACAACACATATGTATGTTCAATGTTCATGAAATATGGCTTTTAAACAATGAGGGTAAAGGAGCTCTCTTTAAAGACAGCAACGCAGTAGTGACTGCTACAATGTGACCAGCGTGGCCCAGGACACGGGAATTACTTACCATCAGGTGGCCTGCCATTTTGAAAACCATCAGATTTATAAAAAATCCTTAGTAAATTTTAATGTTATTGCCTAAAATAGTGGTATAGTTATGTATGACAATAATTATCTTTGTTGTTTCATAGTAGATTTGTATCGCGTTGAAGTTTTTTACACAAAAGGTCGTCGCTATCGTCCACCGCTATGGTGTTTGAGCATAATTAATTACAGTTATATAATATATAATTACTTTGCCATGACAGAGAATGCTTTTAGAGACTATTTTTTTGCATACGATAATGAATGTCTAGACAATTAGGCGTAAATTTATTACTGAGTTTTAGATATCTATTTTTTAAGTGAATAGTTGAATATTATATTTTTATATCAGCTTTAATTAAAGTGGCTGACCAAAAATATAATTTGAAAGTAAGTCAGTAGACAATTTATTGGGTGAATGGTTCCTCGTACATTGATTAACATTTTGTATTATTTGAAAAAGTGTATGTTTATTGTTCGAGTATTGACGATTGAAGGAGAATCATGTTGGTTATGTGATAACTCATAATGCCGTCATTATGGCATTATAATTGGTTGTAAAATAGTAGACTCGGGATCCTCTGTGTTCACACTTATACGCATTATTTCATTATACTAACATTAACTAATCAGAACTATGTGTTGCTAATAATAACCCATAATAAACTATTGTAATTATTTCTTCCCTTATCCTTTTCCCTACAGTTCCGCTAGGCCGAACGCGGTCTAACATTATCTTTGACAAACATAGATTTAAAATAAAAAAAGAATTCTGTCGGGCTTACCTCTAATTAGAGGCAATTTTCGTGTGAACTATACATCGTACGAAATAATTGTTCACCGTTTTGATGTTTTTGCGGCACTATTAACCCGTCGCGGTAGTTGCGCGGGCGCACTGCCTGTAATTTATTGGCTATTGCAGGTAATGGGATTTTTCGATAAAATACTATGTGCTGCTTTTTGTTCATAATATTCTGCTTTATTTTTGATCAAAAAAGTAAAGAGGAATGAGAGTACTATGCTGCTTAATTATAATTACTTAGTCACTGCAGCTGTTTCGTTCATCCCTTCAACATTTTCTATATCCTATATGACATCACATATTCTAAAAGATACTTGACTAGAGTCACGCTAGAGTCTGTAGCGTTTCGGCAAAGAACTAAAAGTGCTTCAAATGTTAAAAAAATAAACGCTGGGGACACATTATGATTAACTAGAAATGTGAACTTTTGCAACTGATAAGATATTCAGGGTGAGATACCAAAAAAAAAAAAACATTATTTGAAGACCCTGACTCAAAAACACATGCCAGTGGCATATTGAAAGCTTGTAATATCTGTTTCGTGTAGTTGTTACGAGGGTCCAAGTAGCCGTTACGATTGCCTACCTTCAATCTCCTAGCTGTAACGCATTATCTTTCTTAAAAATAAAATCTAACAGAAAGTGAATATAAGCGTGATTAAGATTCTATTAATTTGATATGCTAATCGCTATATTAATCATTTTTCTCATACATACGAGGATATCTTTTTTAACATCCTCAATATACCAGCCAACTTATAGATGAAGTGGTCTGGAGAATCCTGATGTTTCACGGTTGTCAAGCTGACCGGAAAGTTGCAAGATAAAGCTTTAATCGGAGGTGCAATTAACTAGGCCTTTAATTTCTGCACTCATGTATGTAATAATCGTTTATTATGTGTACGGGTTTTTGTGACTTTTAATGTGTGCTTCCACAGGTTACTATGCTTTCTTACTAAATAAAATTCCTTTTTTTTTCCTAAATATAATAATAGGTTTTCAAAAGTTGAGTATTTGTAATTTACTTAGCAGTAGCATCTTAAGATATCATTAATTGGTTACCACACTAATAATTTGTGATTGATATTGAAAATTTATACATAAAAACAATTATTTATACTTATTTAAAAACACGTTGGATATATACTATGATTACCAACTTTAATCAAAACTATTAAAGTCACCTACACTTAGGTCAATACGCGTAAATACTATGATTAGTAAAGTAAATTAACCATCTATTATATTATCAAACAACACTGACAGTATAATGGCGGTGTAATGCGGCGCCTGGGTCGCGATGTCCATTCCCGGTGCCAAGTTCACGTCAGTTATTATTTTGTAGTCCAGCCGACGTGACCGGGCGTTGGCTCCACGCTGGCCGTATATGGTAAAAAAAACCTGCCGATTGACTGCAAAAACCAACTAATTACACATCTTCATTTGACCGTGATGCGGTGGCGGTTTTTGCACGTGCCGGACCGCTGGCCACACTCGCTGGGAAACTGTTGCGAAAACTGTGACCATAAATCCTTACTAATGTTCAAAACGCGATGGTCAGTTTGTTTGTAGTCTTTTTGAGAAAGACTTGAAAACGTTTGGCACCGAGGATATAAGTAATCCTCATAACAATATATGCCATACATACTTTACTTACGTACAATACGTACATACATGAAAATTAAATGCTATGTTACAAACGTGCAGGTTGGTGTTATTAAACGTTATATCATGTACACAACTTTCTTCATTTTTTTGTATACGACCTCAACTCACCGTAAGTGTTACAGGTAGTTAGTCGAGCGAAGTCGCGGCACAAAGTCAGGAGCTGATATAACCGATAGTACGCGCCACCCCCGCCGCATATGGCAAAACCAGTTTTTATGAAATATCGACAGGAATTATTGGTATGACATTTGAAGCAAGCAGTTTTGTAATATTTGCACCATATTTAGCGTTCCGTACCAAAATCGGAAAAACCTACAAGGAGACATGGTGTCAGCCTGTCTGGCTTCTACGCGTGATTTCAGAACCAAAAAAAAAAGAGTTATGCACTTAAAATGCTCGTCCAATACCGTCGTCGACCAAGTCGACTTATGATTATTTTATTTTAATTTTTGTATACATTTTATTTTAAACTATGACACGAGTATACATTTATTTCCATCTATCCATTTGCGTTAAGTCGCTCGCACTGCAAACATTAAAATTGACTTTTAAAAAATAAATAACTTTGTTCTGATTGAGAATTATGAATTTTATGAGTTATTAATTCGACTAAGCGACCAACAATTATGTGCTATAAATATATTTATAGTAACATAATGTGGCATAAATAATTAGAGTTTTTGCTTGTGCACTCAGGATATAATATAATAATTATTATCTTGGAAACATTAGAGATAAACAGTCACCGAAACCTTACAATTCGACGTAAACACCAGTCTACCTAGTTAGATAATAACGTTATTATTGTATGTTAATAAACTTCCGCGCCGCTGTTGTGTTTGCGTGTAAGTTATAATAAAAAATATGAAATCTTATACGGACCTGCTGAAGCAGTTTTCCTCCAAATCTTAGTAGCGTTAAAATTTGGCGTAGTGTTAGAAGCCAGTGAGACGTGTGCGAGTCTCCCGGTGTTGCTCATGTTCAGGCGCTAGTGCTCATAATAATATTAGTAAAGACAGCGAAAGAATCATAGTACTAAACTAAACATAGAACTTACAATAATATCGTTTCCGGCAATTAAAAATAACTCGCATAAAACAGATAGGCATTTGAGGTCGAAGTGGAGGTGCTAATTAGTTAGATTACAAGGCTCGCGTCAGGAAGACCTTGCCAATTTTGTAGCTGTTCTCAATGTAAATACAACTGTAAGAGATAGGAGACATTGCAATGACCAAATTGGTTTTATTTCCTGACGGGCGCTCTGTTGCATACTTCACCGTTATAAAACGTACTGATTGACGGAAACACAATAAGTATTAGATATTTAATTAAACTGTAATCCATTTTGTATGAATTTATTATTTATTTATTTGTCTGACATTATTACAGATTTTTTAAAATTAAAATTCATACGAAATTAAAATCTTCTTGCGCATAGCAACAAATCGTGATCACACTTTAATTTTATCCAAAAATTTCATGGATTAAATGAAAAGAAAAATTATACTCAGTCATTTATTTGAAAGTTTTCTTTCAAATATGAATAATACTTCATAAAAATTTATATTCATAACAGTATTTTTTTAAAGGTTTTGACTGCGTGAAGTATGCGCGGGTATAGCACAATTTGTTTACGTACTCAAGTAAATTCATCAAGATATGGAATTTGTATAAAACTACTGAGATTTAATCTATATGAAGCGTTATATTTAAATAAAAAAGAAGCAATTAAAAACCGTTTTAATTGAGAAAAACGCAGCAGTTTAATCGATAGCCTACGCTATCATCATTTATTATGGTAACCAACTACCTTATTAACTTTAAAAACAATAATTATGGTCCACGGTTACCATTGTGGTCACACAAAACCTGACTAGGTAAACCACGGACTGTTAGAGATGTCTCAACCTTAAGGACTGCAACAAAATGCAGCTGATGCAGCGCCGTTGCATTACTGCGTCATATTTTGCTAGGAAAGTCCAACTATTCATTCGCTCCGTGACCCCTAAACAACTCCTGTACTATTAATGCTCCTACATGTCTCTGACCGGAGAATTAACACATTCAGTATGAGTTTCTATTCAGCAGTATTTTGACTTTGCTCGTGTTAACTCCTTAATTCAAAAAAATCAAATGCCGCTGGTGTCATGTCATCATTTAAAGACAGTCCAAGAACCAAGTAGCCATTGGTTCTAGATCTAAAAGTCGCCTTCGAATTGATTTTTTGTATGGCTTGGAGTGTGTTTATCTGCCGCAATGGTCGTGGTTGGACATTTTAGGTTTATCGCTGTATCGGCGCATAAAGATGCGTTTTCATTCGAGACCCGCGGTTGTGTAATTACGCTGCGTATCGCCGTCGTGTTCTTTCATAACGTCGACGGGTTTACGGGGTGCACTTAGACGAGCAGGAATTCTTTATATTTCCATAAGCTTTAAAAATACGATTTTTTAGTACATTTTCAGTCGCATCTTCAGTGGAATAGTTTGTAACAAAACTTCTTAGCGTAGGCAACTCTTGGCAATTTCACTCAATCTCTGTTTAGAATATGATCTATTGGGAAGATGATTCTTCACCTGTTTTACTGATTAGCAAACGACTCAGTTAAAAAGGTAAAAACAATAAAAAGAAGAAAAATAATCTAAAATTAAATGAGCATGCACTGTATCCTCAAACAAGATAGCAAATACGTTCTTTTATAAAACAAGAGACATAGGCAAACTCGAAATAAACTGTAAGTAAATATTTTTATCGTATATCGAGGTTATTAAAGCACTTATGTTTTATTTTAAAAAACTTCATTGACTTTAGCGTCGTAAACGCCGCGACTGAGCTGCCAGTGTGCGTCGCCCTATCAGATACCGTTGTATCTAGTGCGTAGGATCATCAAGTCGATAGCGTAGTATATTTATTGGCCGCGTTCAGTATAACGACACACTCGTAGATACAAAAATTGTGAAATTCCCCGTCCAAGCTTCGACGGTCTAATGGGCCATGACTGGTTCAGGTAACATATCGGGTTTTTATCTTGTCGCCGATTTTTTTGTATCTGTTTCTTTTTTTATCTGTTGAGGCAAACAGTGCCACCTGCTGGCTAGTGCTGTCGAGGGTTCCTACTCGACCTTAGGTCGTACGGTCGTTGGCCCTAGATAGGAAATGTACTCTTAGGATTGCTGACTTTAAAACATAATTAAGATAGTTTTTCTTATAACATTTTAATTTGATTAGACTTTTACTGCGGAGTGATTTTCTTCGGCTTGCCTCAATCTTGACAGTTTAAACATAGTTTTGTTGATACCAGGTAAACAAGCCTATATAACAAATGCTAGATCTTGTACAGTTAGTCACCGCCACCCTCGTAAGTAACATTTAACAGGCAAGTTCTGTTGTTTGGATTTTATTATATATTTAATTACTTTTTCTAATTCTAAACATAATTCTAATTGATCATTTTCGTCCATAGGAACGAACTCAAAACTTCCTGAGATTGAATATGGGTGTTCATGAGCAGCAGTGACATTATATCAGAAGGCCTACACACTCGTTCGTTAGTGATAAAACTGAGGGGCTGTGCACTTTAAATGGCTGCATAGGTTCTTCTATCTTTAAATACGGTATCTAAGATGGGAATTGGGTTTTATCCCGACGTGGGATCGAACATTGAAGTCGTCTACGTTTAAACGATGGGATTAGTTTATAAAAATGAGTATTTAACATTGTGTCAAGTTGTATAAAAAGCACAAAATTGCCCTTCTCATAGCTCATCGCTTCACTGCAGAAAAATGGAATCAATTAATGTAGTCGCATTGTTTGTATGAAGCGAGCTATGTTCGGTCAAAGTAAAGCGATTTGCAGTAACTCAAGTAGGTGTTAAAGTTATTTTTTAGTAAGAAGATACGGCTGCATTCATGTTTCATAAAGTGAATAAATTATAGAATAATTTATTTATATGACATGCTCTTTAGGATTCTTTTGTACTTTGACCTGATTGTTTGTGTTTTAAACATATTGTCGGAGATCGAGAATACACGTGGTTTCTACCAACATAAACCAATAATTCATGGTTTCCAAGCTTACATAATTCTTACTAAAAATAGTTTTTTCGGCAAATGTACTACTCTTACATAATTATTATTTAATTTCCGTATAATCTTAATAATAATTATTATTTAATTTTCATCAAACAAGTTTACGTTTAACAAAAAAAGTAGAGGTACGAGTATTATAGTCGCTGAGCTGTACATTTTTTAGTTCTAAGACTACTGTAAGCTACACACGCTATGATAAGGTGCGAAGGCTGTTTTTGCGTATTTATGTAACATTGGCGTCGATAATGGGGTTATGCGTTTCGTTTTGCTGGTTCACCCACTCGGTTTCCCACGTGCAATTACATTTCTGTCGTGGTTCGATATCGGAGAGCAATACAGCTTTGAGCAGTAATTTGCCAAATAATAAATATCTAGGATAACTCACACGTAGTGATTTCAAACTAGGCTAAACGTGTACTGTGTGCACGACATAATTATAATCTTTAGGTTTTTATAAATCGTTATTGTAACTATCTAAATTAATAACTAATATAGTGTCGAGGGCGGAGACAGAGGGAATATTTAGTATAGGCAATCATATGCAATCCTTCTTTCAATAATGTCATTTTAATAGTTTTTTCCTTCAGTGCTCTTTTGGTTCGGTCTGTCATTCGCTCTGCGTCATTTACACCAACTAGAGAAAAGTATTTTTATTTATCGCAAATATAGGCATTTAGAGACTGGCGACCTGACCCCAACATACTGTATTGTAAGAATATTATTTTATATTAAACCGCACATATACAACCGAACACATACAATCCAATTTGCAAATTAGTGGTGTAAGTAATCGTCTTATTCTTCAAGTATTGGATAATGCATAGGATCTTCCTATGGCTGAACTCTACAACAACTTATTCAATATAATTTTAAGTTTTATGTCTGTGGTATTTATATTAATTTGCAGATTGTCGTCTTTGAGTTACAATGTTTAAAATTAAGATTTGATTGAGTTACCTACATAATTTAACTAAAATTGAAATGAAACTTAATTTATAAAATTTCTTTGGCAATAAATCTCGGTCTTTTTATGAATGTAGTTTTCTCAGCCAATGAAATTACAGAAAGATTTTACACATTCAAAAATTTGACATCAATAATTTATTTACAACAATGTTGCCATACGCGTAACCATACAGTACACACGTAAGCAATGAGTAACAGTGTTGTTTTACTCAATTACGTATGAATTGCGCGGATATGAGTATTGATTTAAATCAATTGATTTAAATCAGCCCACTTATCACTATTAATGAGTATGTCCGAGTGCCATGCTTCCACACAAATTATGTACGCTCTATTGAAACAAAACATTGTAAGATGCAACAATCCGCACTGAAAATTAAACTCTATCTTTTTGATACACAATTGAGATTTCGTTGTACCTTTAGATAGTTCGTGTGCATATGTGTATCAGGGTATAAAGTAACGTGTTAGAGCACGCAGTAAACTAATTCAGCATAATGAATATGTCAAACTGAGCATTAGGTTTATTTGAGTTGCGATACATAAGCTGACCAATAGCCGGCGCCGGATGCAGCTGACTTGTTTATTGTTAGGTATTGCAAATTGCGCCTGTGAAACTGTTTATTCTATATTTAGAAACCGAAACTTTAAAAAACATCCTGAGTTTATTTGATACTTATGCATTGTTTAGTAGACTGGCGTTATGGAGTATGGGGATACTACAAGGGATACTACAAGCTGATACGGAGGGCTGTATCAGCTTGGGTCTTGGTCCATCTCAATGAGCGCGTCATCTCCAGACTATGGCCCACAGCTCACTCGTATGTGTTGCAGTGTACGACTGGGGCGCCATAACAATTGCTGCCGCCGCGGAACGCCGCGGCCCATTCAGATAAGCAAAAAATCTCGCGAGTTACAATTATGACGGGAGAATAATGCCAAGAATTTATTTGAATTACAAATTGAACACACACCAGACAGTTTTAGCGCGGAGCGAATAAATAATTTGATATTATGCAAAGTGATGATGCCTCACTTAACCGCCGCGAACGACCTTGACATAGACCCATAAATAAGAATATCTTAACCGCTCATACATATGGACGGCCGCTCGCACACTCAAATATGGTAAGTGCCAGCTTATGAATAAATTTTATTATTTAAAAGTCGGAATGTTCATTACTAAAACAAATACTCGTAAGGCGTAGTAATACAGGCTGCTCCGTTTTGCCTTTGTCTCGTCTCGTTCCATTTGACGAGGTCCTACGAGCCTCATTCGCCAATATGCGACTGCGACTTGAGAACGGCGACGCGAAATGTGTCGAACGAATGCGTTTGCGACTTTTTCCATTTATCGATCGGAGTATTAAATGTAATGTTCAAGGTGAGCCGGGCTGGCTGCGCCCACACTCGTCCCGCGCGCCTGACGTCATCACTCGCAGCTATCTGGAATACTTGTAGAACAATGCCTTTATCTACCTATTGGAATCGTATGGCGCAACCGTTCGCACCTATAACGTCTCTATTTTGAGCGCTCCGTCACTCCGTATTTCTAAATCGCACATTATCTGTCGCGGAATGCTCATATTTCTCGCCATAAAATTGCGGATCTTATATTGCGTCACCGAAAGGATGTTGATTTGTGTCGGTTTTCACTAACAGATACGGATTTTAAATAAAATATCTAAAACAGATCTGCAGCATGCATTACGGTCTACTTAATTCTAGTTAGTCAGTCCTAGCTTTTGATTCCCAAAAACCATGAAAATCAGTACACCCTGTGCTCTGACCCGAGGCGAATCGCAGCGAAACATTCCGACAGTAAAAACAAGACAACAATCGAGTGTTTCCATTAAACAAATTCGTGAATACGTAATGCAACTCAATGCTCGATATTAATATTTATACGCGTTATTTGAATAGATTGCTGATACCGCTCGTTAGCGAGCCTTCGTACGCTCCGACGCGGCGTCATCGGCAGCCGCCGGCCGCCGCAGCCGGGAATACTGTTGCGATTGTTAGGACTTGTTCAATTTCTTGTATATTCTGGTGCTCTCTCAACATTCAATGCACTTTGTTGCTGCTTCAAGATGAATAAAGATAGTTGAATAGAGTTCTGTGATTCACTTGTAATATTTGTATTGCACGAGTAAGTATTTTACTTATTTTAATAGTTAAAGAAGTAAAGGAACATGTGTTGACTTTCAGAACTTCTGTTATTAAATGCACATGAAAATACGAAGGTTTGATACTATTAAAATTATCATGATTGTTTTACCTCGATTGGATTGTAAAACTATTGGAGTTACGCCTACTTCTTTTCAATTGAATATTATATATTTATTTTTGTATAGGGATAATAAAAATATTTCATCCCAATATACAGTAACTTATAGCACGATTGTCTTTTTATAGAGTACTTATCCATAACATTGTTACGACTTTCAAATCGCGTCGTTAACCCTAAAAGGGCCCACGGGTGTGAACTCGACGATCCTATCTCAATCTGTTTGTCGGATTGTTATCCGCAATTACCTTATCATTGAGACATTTTTTGCTATTCAATTTTATGCATGTCTCTTTGATTAATGTTCTCCGTAGTCGCTTGCAATGATACAGGAATAAGGCCTTAATGACGGTATGCAGACTTAGCAGCCCCTGCTCCCTTGACGGCGCGCCGTTGAAGCGACGCGATTACTACGAGTATGTTAGCACCCGACAATTTCTTAAAAATTTCAAACCAGTCTAATTCGCCCATTATATAGATAGTAATTAGTCATTAACCTATTAGGCTTCCAACATTTATTTTATTAGCATTTCTTGGTACAGTAATAAAGTGTTTCGACATTCATTACATAGTCGTGTTAAAAACGAACATTACGAACGAACAGTAGGTATGTTCATTTTAAAATATAATTTCATACACATTCAACAACTATGCACCGTCGATACTTATTGAAAACGTGTGCATACTTGAGTAAATTGTTTAATTATATGTATTATTTTACTCTGAACGTCTCGTGTGCAATTACTCCAGATGTATGAATGTTTATTGGAACAAGGAACATTCAACGATACAGTAACATGCAAATAATATCACAGTGTAGACGGTTAGAGGCAGCAAACATGAACATTCCAAGCTCTCCTTATATCGAATCATAAAAATAAACTTTTCTCCAAACTAAATGTGCCTACCATTAACATTTGATAATTATAATAACGACGTATCGAGCGTTGCCTGGTAACGACAAAAGGAAGGATGCGCGTACGTGTCCCACAAAGCCTGGGATGATATTATCCGTCTAACTCCGTATTTGGAGCGACGCCGGGGCTCGGGACGTGTGTGGACTGATGCGAGTGTATAAAGGGATACTTTGTTCGTGTTTTGTGATGACTAAAAAAGTGATACCGTCGAGGTAGGTAGCGGAAAGAAACATACCCTTTTTGTATGATATGTGGTTAGAAACAGTTATCTGGTACAGAACTGTAAAGACTGCAATCTCATACAGCTGATACTTACGAGTATATAAATTGTTTCGTAAAACGTGTGATGGTATGAGTAAGACACAGTCAAATTAATGTAACTTTTTACTTAATGAAAGCAAAATTCAGTTCTTCCTTATATTAAGTTGATGTAGCCTATTTAATATGTACCTAGATTTATATCAAGTATGTCTCTACCTGTTGTCATACCTATATAAGTATAACTACTATAATATAGGTCGCTGTCACCACCGATAGGTTTTCGAACAAAAGAGAGCAAATGCTAAATAGACATATAGAGAACGATTATCACTTAATTTCAATTGGTTACTGCATTCTGTTAGGCAGTCTTTCAACTAAAAATAACCCAAATGTTTGTTTGGCCTGTACAATAAGAATTTAAGAAAGAACATTCCAAGATAATATCCCTTCCTTCATAAGATATACCACACTTGAGATAATTGTATTGAATCTATCATTGCTTCTATTGATTTTAGCAGCAACAAGCGACAACAAAGCCCTCACATCAACACAATGACTGACAGAAAACTAAATTTAAAACGAACTTACATAACACAATCAGTGCTTCGTTTACTTCTATCGTTTCAAACAAATCCTTCTGTCACACCACATTTACAACTGCCGAGGTACACTTCACTTGAATCTTATTGTGTTGGGGTAAAGATGAATTTAGTGTACTAGGATTTTATTTTAAGTTTCCCAGCAAGAGATCCGATTAGGTCAGAGACGATAATGCTCGAAGTCGACAATGGGATAGGTGTATCGAAGACATCTCGGCGACGATGTCCGTAAATACGGTGGTTTATTGTGAGAGCAGAGATTACGAACTGACATCGTTAGGCGATATGTTTAGTCACTGGAGTGCCACTCAAAGTAATATATGGATTTTTACTTTAGAAATCCTTCACTAGGAACTCAGAGAGATTAAAGCAATAAGTACTAAAGTGACAGCACTATTTAACTAAAAAAAATTCAAATAAGATTTATGTTTTTCAAACATTAGCACATAATGTAAGTCGCAAGGGTTAAACTGTTGAACCTTTCTTACTGAACTGTTTAATAAAATTTAATTATATACTTTACGTTACTAAAGTTTGAGTTTTAACTAAGTTTGTACTTATCCCTTCCCTTAATATCCAGTTCATTCAGGCTGAAAATAAATAATTATTTCAATATGTTACATACAATGATATAGGTACGTTATATTTGAAATTTAAAACACAAAAATTGTTAGTGTTTACGGAAATTTTTTATTTTGTCACAGGAATTTTTTTTATCTCATTGATTGGTTCCAAAATAAAATAAACCTCATCGCGTTGTTTTCAAACATTGAAATCCCACTTGATCCGCAGTAAACCACCTGTTATCTGAGTTACGGAACGGCCGATAAAGTGACACCAACATACCAACAACGGGACTGCGGCTGTTATCAATGGATCTGAGCGGTGCACTGGCCGCGCCCGCGCCATCTCACGTGTGTTATTAATTAGATAGATGGCAGATAGCGTATTATTTTTTTCAACAGAACAGTAGGTTATTTTATACTCATCGGTATACCACTTATAGAAACGTGTCATACAGCGTAGATATATTTTTCTTATTCAATAATACGAAACCCTAAAAACGAAATTACTTCAAGTGCAACGGGAGTTTACGGGACATAATCATCTTATCAACTAATGGGAATGAAGGCAGAGTCATTCGACGTAAAACTTTTAATTGCCACAATTATGTGAGGAAATTTATGGTTAGTGCTACAATGGCATTGTCTTCGCTTCCCACGGTTTGGGACACGTATCACTGCTATCTGCTATCTAGATTTCGGACGGCTGACCTTGCCGGCTTGACCTCTGCACTGACTTCCGACTGACAGGTGACTTCCGCAGAAATTTCTATTTTATTTTGAACGAAGTTTTCAAATTTCTTGTTTTTTATTGTCTATTTTGTTTATTATTGTTATGGGGGTTTTCTTTATAATGATCAGTACTCATAAGTAATTAAGAGTGTTCTTTCAAATTTCTTTTAATATTTCAGACCTCTTAATACCCAATGGATAAAAATGAATGCTCTCAGTTTCTGACTATCATAATAAGTTGACATTTTTTTCATAATTTGTGACGATTTAAGTTAAATAAAATCAAAGGTGGTAAAAATATTTTATAAATAAAATTTAAATAAATTAAAAAAAAAAACTAAAAAAACAAATACAAACGACTTAAAAAGCTTTTACGAAGTCAGCTAAAATACGTTTAGCCAATGATATCGTATCACTAAGTTAGTATACAAACGAGTACCTATACGTAATACGCGGAGCGTTATCGGCATTACATCGGGCTATTGTTCCACTGTTCCCACGTGCTGCGTAGTAATGACCTCGCTGACTTACTACTGCTAGTAACTTTTGTTATTTGATATTAATTTATGTGGACGAGAGATTAGAGATGTCTAAATACGTGTATGTTGCAAGGGAGCAATTCTCGCGTCGCAGCGTTGTCTCGTATTCGACAAACGTCGAATCAAAATGGCAGACTTTGTTTAAAAACTAAAAACTAAATAATCTATTATTCTCACATTAGTATTACATGATGAAGATGGAGGTGTAGAAGATGAAGAAAAAACTATATTTTACTATATATTTTAGAAATATATTTAGTAAGTATGCAAGTAATAGGTATAATAATGCATTAATCGAATGAATTTCTCTACGATAATTATGAAAATTGGGCCTGGCATATCTATATCATATTATTAGTCTTTAAATATAAAACCTTACAGTTAAAGTTAGTGTAATATATAAAGTAACCAAGTAAAGAGATATTACTCTTACTTGTAAATTAGTGTATGTCAGGCCATCATTTTATCAGCCTCGACCTTCAGCAATCGAGTACGCAACAGAATGTGGTATGATGTTTCGGCTACCAGGAAGTATGTGCGGAAAAGATGTTCAAACAGATATACCTACTCGTACCTACTTGTCAGAAGGAACAGGAACTGATAAACGTTACCTCGCTCGCGGAAAACGATTTACGAGGTTGTTGAAAATGTTTGTGTTACCTACATTACCTACAACTTCACATTATGTTGGTGTTTTGAAGAAAAATTCGTCCTATATTATAATGTAACGGAAATGTTTGGACTCTGCCACAGCTCTGCCTTAAGTTGGGATCTGGAGCAAATTTCTATTTTCTTAGGGATCCAATACCAAGCCTTTTCCTTTAGCAAAATATGCTGCCACCAAGTTCTAAGTGACTATTCTGCAAACTGCAGATTACTTTTATTATCAATGTTAATACTGTAAAATCTTTATCTGGCGTTAAATTTATTGTAACGTTGAGTTACCACCGCCTTACCCATTTCAACGTACATAGGCAGGCAGGCATAGGAGGCAACCATTTTTAAAAAAGATAAAATATTTTTCATCCTACTTCTACTTGGAGACGGATACCTATGGACCGTAATAATACCTAACTTAACTTCAAATGACCAACATATTCATTTAATTTTGTAACTTGCTAAACTGTTGCTAACAGAACAATTTGTATTATAAATTGATATAATAAGAAGATGGTGGTATTATGAAGTAGGTATTAAAACCGTACAAGAACAAGGAAGACCCGCATACCAGCCGCTATCCTGTGTTCGTCAGCCGCGAGGCGCGAGCGGCGACGCGACCAGCGACCACAGGAAGCGCCTTGCGCGCACCACACACAAGGACACTACACGGTTTTATAGCTCTGGTACGATTACTAACAAAGGTTAGTTTTTGTTTATAAATATACGATCGGTGGCAAGAATTGTACTTAGTGTGTAATGAAAAAAATTAAAAAAAATGAAATATTTTTATTATAGATACATACTTACACAGTAAAGTTCATACTCGTTGCTGTTTTATTTTCTTTTTGGTGACATATCTACATAGGCTCAATATAATATTCAAAGATTGTTCTTAACAATGGATTCAAATACTAAGTTTATGGATTGCTTGGTTATCTTTAGTGTGATATAATTTGTAGATATGAAACAAGTTTCCCGAACAATTGGCAGCTAAAATAAGTATCGTATACAAATTGATATAGTAAAAGAATCCGCAGTTATGTAATGATAACCAATATCTTATAAGAAGGAATGCTAACTTAGGTACTAACAACTGTAAACAATACTCATTTACTTTACTTAAGCAAACTTAGATTAAAGGGAACATAATGGTCGTGCAAATAACAGTCTTTTATTTTTATTGTTTTATGTATTTGGACGTAATGAAGACAGTAGTAGATTAGATTTCCTAGCTAACTGTAACTCTTTTTATAGCCTTCTGTCGGCCACGGACTTTGTAATGATTTAAGTATGCAATCTGCTTATGCTATAAACATATAAATTAATAACCTTGTACCGGAAAATGACAACACATCATCACAAGGCGCTACGAAAGGTAAATAAATTTTTCTATTTACACTCACCCCCACACTAACTCCAAATTGAACACCATTACGGTCATACATCACTCTTCATAAGCTTCTGCGCGTTGAATGACCACCCTTTGAGCCTAAAGCTTGGCTCAAAATTAAATAAGGCGTTATCGTCAGAGTCCCATCAATCGTCGCCCACAATAGGATCAGCCCCGTGTCAGAGTAAGAAGCGACGGGACTATGATAGTTTTAAAGAAAATGTGACTCTACGTTTATACTATTTCGGAAAGAGTGTTATTTAGAAATAAATCTGATAATCATGAAAACCTTAAGTACATACAATATTTACCTATATTCAGTATGGTAATCAACAATATTTTGTAACGAGAGCGTTATACACGTTATATATATATATTATACCTTAAATTATTTATTATAATTTTATTAGGTTTCTGCCTTTAATTTGGTGTTTCTATGAGTACGAGTAAAGTCATACACTACTTATAGTCACTTCGCTAAAAAATGATTATATGTTGTTGGCCCAGTCACAAGAAACATACTTTTAAAACATGTTAAAGTACAATAAGTGACTCCACAGGAAAGCTACAAGTATACGCAGGGCGGCAGCAGGTACGCGATAAACTATCTTAATGCGTAATGAATATGCATCTAACGTCAATATTAGCTGACGTCTCCATAAGACGTCGAACTTTATACCGAATGAATGGGGAAGTGAAATGAGCAGTGTGCATGACAAAGGTCATATCATGTTGATAGGACTTGTTTTACTATCGACTGGGTGCGTTAGCTCATCATATCAGAGGGTTATGTTGAAAGACCTATAGCGCAACGGAAGTTGGATAGATGATGGTAAGTGGCGAACACCAATAGTACCTCGGAAGATATTTTTAGTCGTCGGTCCTGCTTATTTTCAACAGATGGCATACGACAGATCTTTTGATATTTGACACGGGTAATAAGAACATCACCAATTCCCAAGATCACCAAGGCTTCTTGAACCGGTGACTAAGAATGTATAGCCTTCGAATACAACTGGTGGTAATATTATAGTCTTATAACATCCGCCATTCCTAACTTACTAACACAAAATATTTTATCGCTCATCGTTTTACCATTGGTGGTGAAAAAGTCGATAATGATTCATCGACATGTCAATGGCGCGTGGATCTTGAATCATCGTCTAACAACCGACCGATGAATAATTTACCTTATGGTAATTACGCTGCACGAAATACTGATGCTTCTTTGACAGGAAAAAATCGGGAATTGTTATGTAATATGGGCTTAAAACTAAGTTAAAAAAAACTCTCGGCACTCCTTTAAGATCAAGTTTATAAATAACAAATTATTAACTATGGCGTATAGTTAACACGTTACAGTGAGAGTTCATTCTATTGTCAGAATAAAGGTTACTGACCTAAAAATAACGATAAATACGAATAGGTACAGATAGTCGAATTCGGATGAATTTATTTATATTTGATTTAAAGCTATTGATATTGTTGACTCTAAAACATATATGAATTTCTTCTTCATCGTGAGCACTTATTCGTAATGTAATAAAATGGGTAACTTATATTTGCTCCAGACAACACACCACGATCATAAATTTGTCAAATACCACTAGAATTCTTAACAATTGTATCAGAAATACTAAAAAGGTTATCTTTTTAAAGATCCTGTAACCTTACGATGTGTGTTGTGTGGCGTTATCTCCACCGCTTCCATCACTCAGCTTGCAGCACCCCCTGCCTATCTCGGAAGCCAACAATGCGTACAATTGCAATGCACCCTGTCATAACAATGATCGATCAGTACTGATGAGCTGACACACTGCGCACTTTATCATCACGCATGAAGCATAAGCTCAGTGTTAAGGCTTCTAATTATACCAAACTGTACTGTACCATGTAATATTTTAAATGTTTCCGGTGTATTTATAGTCTGAAACTGCATGTCGATGTCGCACACACTATGCATATACTCGTAGAATAATTTTTAATTCATCATTCATTTTGACATTAACGCTTCCAAATTAGAAGTCACAGTCAATTTTTCAACGCAGCTACGAGTAACTGATACATAATTTTGGTTCCTACCTTGTCAATCATAGGTAACATTATTGCCTGTTAACGATCAGGGTGTAATTAAAAAGTGATAATTCTTTCGCAGATGTGGGTGGGAGTAATGGATGCGGTTTGTCAAAGATGTATTGTTATGAAGCTGGTATCATGTGACCTGATGAAACGCCGCATTGTATTGTCAGACGCTTGGAGCCATTGTGGTTATGTTTAATGGGGCATCATGTTACATTATTAATTCTTCTACATAATATATTTAGAGTGAATTTGTGTTGAAAGAAAGTTATGAAATTTTATTTTTATTTATGTGATTTTTATTAGGTAAACTTTATAGGAAAACATCTCACCTCGTGATATCATTCGTTCCCACATACTCATGCAAGCACAGTACGTAGGAACGAGTAGGTATGGTATCTCCTTTTGACATTTGTACGG
>DWQK01000154.1:0-26054 GCA_018231225.1 Noctuana stator
AATAGGGCTGTTGCTTGCTTGAAATGAGAAAAAAGATAGAGGAAGCCACTTAAAGTCGAGGCAAGAAAAGAAGTAAATACTGAAATAATAATTTGCACAAACATGGGTAGATAGATACAGAGGCGTTACAATAGCATGTAGTACAAACCATAATTTTAATTTACAGGTATACAAATTAAAATAAATTCTAAAATAACAATAGAACCAAACTTAAGACTAAAATTAATTTAAATTCATATTTATTACGTAAAAGTCTAACGTAAATTATTCAATATTTACTTTACAGCCTTTCGGAACGGTATCCCTTATTAATACTTACTTGTCTCTAAAACTATCGAAGCCTACGCATAGTTAGTTGTATCACTAATGGAAAACTATACCCGTATCTATAACTATAACTATGTTAATTAAATTTATTTTTGGAGACTGAAGAAATAAAAAATGTTATTTTTTTATGTAACAACATTTCACATAATTTTTCACAGGATTTTAAATATTCAAAAAACTCTCGAAAGAGTCCAGAAACTCGCGAGACAGGTCGCCATCAAGAATTCTTGAAACTCGTAAAACTAAATATTTCAAGAAATCGAAAACCCTAGTATCAAGCAAATACGGTCTTTAATCACGTAGAGAGAAGGAAAGTAATTAATATTGCAAAACTCATTTACTTCGCAATAGGAGAGAGCGTTCGTTGTTAGAGCGCATCATTTTCAATTTTGACTGGCCTTGCTCTGATGCTCTGACGCCCCATGTTGGAAGTTTGAATCTCATTCAGAGCAAATGTTTGTGAGCTATTGTTTGTTCATTGTCAGAACGTAAATTAATATTGGTATACTAGATGTGCCACGCGGTTTCACCCGCGTTAAGAATTGTAACGTAATGCTTGATAGCCTATAACCTTCATGAATGTAGCTATGATATACAATAAAAAAATTTCAAATCGGTCTAGTAGTTCCTGAAATTAGCGCGTTAAAACAAACAAACAAATCTTCAGCTTTATATTATTTATTAGTATAGATAAGTCAAATAGTTAAAATCAAATAGTCAAATAGTTATAAAATCAAATGTGAAAGTTAATACATATTTATTTTCTTTTGATATTCAATAAGGATCAATAATTAATTAAAATCACTCTTGCGTAACGTTATTATAACGTCAACCCTTTCTATAGAGGCATTGGGTAGGTTTGTAAACAATTTATGTTATGCTAACTCAACGATTTAATAATAACCTGGGGGTTATACGGGTACCCATAGTACCCGTAATGTTGTAGTGAAAATTTAACGATCGTGTCAAAAAATATTTTGCAATTATTTACAAAGGGTCTTTTAATTGGTTGATAAATGAAGCAATTTAAAAAAAACCGCTTTTAATGAAAACCCACAAAGTATCTATTTAGAATTTTAGAAGTATTATGTCAAAGATAGGATTTGTACCTACTCTCTGCGTTCGGCCAGGGTTCAGCTGGATTACATTATTATTATTGATTTTTAGTGGTGTCTCTGGCTTGTTTGAAAGGTTTTTTAACAATAATTGTGTTTTAGGATCACTTTACACTTCAGTGTAGGAACATCTTAAGATTCGCGTGTAGGTACGTTATATCTATACGCGATGCTTGTTTACATTTAACTACGTTTAGATTTTGCAAACTTTTTTAAGCTCCATCAACGTGGATTCGTAGTGGTCTTATTTAGTTGGTTAGTGGTTTCTTTTGTTAATTTATAAGTTATATAATTTTGTTCTAATGGTGGACTTCGGTTTTTCAAAAAAGGCGCTAAAACGCCCTCCGTCAAATCTGTCAATGTTTACTTGACTTATTGATGACTTCTTGCGGTCAGGGACGTGGTCAGCCGCCGGTCACGTGACGCCTAAACTGTCTACTGAGATATACCTACGAGTTCTTTGAGAGTCTGGTTTCGTAAAAGTACTTGCTAGGCTTAGAGAAGAAAAAAATCTATCCATTATTGAATTATTTTCTACTTTAATTTATAAGCATTGTTAATGGTTGTATTTCTGACAAGTTAGTTGTACAATACAATAACGAGATGCAAACGGCAGCTTAATTACATTACTCTGCAAACATCACTTTGTTTGGTTTACTGCGGTGTTTCAGTAAACATTGCTTGCAAGCCATACTCCTTACTGCTAATAAGATGGTTGTTGTTGATGATAAATGTATGTATGTATATTCTAAAAGCAAACAAATTTTCATTATATCGGAAATTGGGCATAATGGTGTCATATCATGTCTTCACAATTTTTTCTCAAATGACATAATTATAACATGACTGAAAAAACTCAATAAAGGATCCTTTCAGTACTTTTTTATAAGTGTGCGAATTTTAAGTTTACGTTTTTTCACGCAGTCAGGTTTTTTTTAATAATTACTTAATCTTTTCAGATCTCATCTTTTCCATTGAAAATGGTTGAATTGTGACGTAGTAAAATCAGTAATAGGTAAAAGTAAAATCAGTAGATCTATGTGCGCGGTAACTTTAATTCATTTGAGTAATGTAAGTAAATAGTTGACGTACCCAAAAAAATTTCGCGCGATTATTTTCAACCGAAATTTTGCATCACCATGTCCGTGTGACACAAACGGCATTTTTGTATGAAACCGAAAGCAACGGCACGTTTTACGTGACTTACAAATAATAAACTAGGTTCGTTTTGCCACGTCCATGAGTCCATAGACTTTTTTAAAATAGTCGTCATTTGAAACATAATTGTGGGGGTGTCAAAAATTAATACGACACACACACAAACATGGGTAGAGAGGTCTAATATAAGAACATTAATTTGTGTGAACATGTGTGTGTGTTTAATTGATCATGGCCATCATGGGCGAATCTTCTGTACCTATGTGGATTCTTCAATGTAGCGGTTTGATAAATTTTAAAATATTGTAGACGCAGATTGTTTTGACAACAGAAAAATTTTCAACCCTTATTGTTTGTGACAAAGGTTTCTCTGAATCTAGGTCTTCACCAAAAAAGAATTGCCACACTTGGTGTTGTCAACACGTGTTCGAAACTGAAAAGTTGCCAACAGTTTCAATGGAAACACAACTTTACGAGTAGGCAGGTACTGTACTTGTTTGGTTATTGTTCACATTGAAACGTGACAGATGTAAAACATAATGGAAAAATTCCCCCTAAATATACCTACTTATTAGGCAATCTTTTCCGCAGATACAAACGACTTAGATGTTGGAACTTCAGTAAGTACTTTAAGAAATATTAAACCTGGGTTTCAAAGGCAGGTAGATTAGCTTCCTACAAAGCGAGATTACGCGAGAAATCTTGGTTTATTAAATCTCTTTCACAATTATTTGCTCGCTTCGTAATAAAAGTTAAACGTTCGCACAGAAGCGTTTTAGCCGAGCTTCAGAATTGGAATACCTTCTTTTAATGTGGAAATTTATGTGGGAACAATTACAGTGAACCTCGAGAATTAAACTCGAAAGTGACAGAACGCAGCAACTGGCGCAGTTCTTAGTACCGGTTAGACCCGGGAAACTGCAGTTTAAGTAGGTTAAAAAAAAGGCTAGTGGTCTTAAGAATAAAAGACTCAAAAAAATAGAAGAGAACAGAATAAAAATAAAAGACTAGTTTGATGTTTCTAATGGATGCTTTGAAAGGTTCAAAATGAGGTTCGGAAGTGAACGACAACAATGTTGATGCTAAATAGGCATAGAGTATATAGCTATAGGAGTTCACCGCGGTTTATTTTAAAGAGAAGCGATGAAACAGGAGATATCCCAAGTGGGAAAGGAGTCGCAGAGTTTTGGGCTTTTGGCTACACGTCCCCACACTAACAGCCTCTCAGACCTGTTGTATTAGATAAAACATTTAGTAAATCATTTACTAGTGTGGGGCTGTGAGTGTGAAGCGTAATTTTTATTCGCTTTTGTTTAATTTTGATTCACATCACATTTTTTATTTTCATATATTTTATCGATGTTAATTAAGTTGCTATCCTTAACACTACACCCACTAAGATAAGACGATGGTTTAGTAATTTATTACACTCATTTATCATCCATTTGAAACCTAAATGGTCGTTAAAGAAACTAATAGTTTGTCTAAAGATAAATCGGTGACATAAGATAAGAATCCATTAGTTCTTAAGTTATAACATGAAAACTATGGAAGCCATAGCATTTGCTTATGTTAAAGAATTTTATTAATTAAAATAATTGTATGGTAATTTTTTATTTTGTAAATTATAATTGTGTATGTATGAATAAATTATAAATATTATAAACTTATGTAATGAAGCATGTCTAACATTAATGTAACGTAGTTTCAATTAGTTTGGACAGCCACTAGTTATTATTAACTAGATGTGCTATTCGGTTTCACCCGCGTTAAGAATAGCTATCAATATAAGTATCAAGCGTAACGCTTGATACCCTAAAACCTTCCTCATAAACGTAGCAATCATGCACAAATAGAATTTTTCAAATCCGACCTGTAGTTCCAGAGATTAGCGCGTTCAATCAAACAAACAAATAAACTTCAGCTTTATATATTAGTATAGATATGTACCTTATAGTCCTAAATGAAGTTCTCGAAA
Source organism: Noctuana stator (assembly GCA_018231225.1). Taxonomy (NCBI): domain Eukaryota; kingdom Metazoa; phylum Arthropoda; class Insecta; order Lepidoptera; family Hesperiidae; genus Noctuana; species Noctuana stator. The sequence continues at coordinate 4,579 of DWQK01000154.1, forward strand.
GTAAACTAACTGACCTGTAATTTTCACGTGTCACCACGTACACAAAGGTTGTTATAAATTACTTCATACCTAGTTTATCTGGTACCCTGCGGGCCTCAATGGTTCAAGGAATCTATTTGATTATAACTTTATTAGGCATTAATTGCCGACTTAAGGATGTTATTTTACGTTCGGCTTTTTTTTCTTTTTTTATGTGTGTTCGGTAATCTTGTAAGTAAAGGACTAACTAATGATTGACAACAATAAAAATTAATTTTCACTTCAAAACTACGGACCATTCAAAGCTACGTTTACCATTTGTACCTAATAGTTTTTGGACCTTACTGATCTCCATTCCAACGCAATTCAATTACAAGACGATTGATCTGTTGTTATGAACTTTATGAGGGCATAATTGTTTTAAGTTAACTCGGGGCTCAGGTGGCCTTCATGCTCGTTTAATGAAGATGAAAAAGATGTAGATGAAAAGGATGATGATGATGATGATGAAAAAGATGGAGGTTATTAGAATTAAGCTTTTGCGATATGTTTTTCTCTTAGTTTAAGAACATTTTCTGTTTTTCATTACAAAAGAATTGAGTTATTCCTTACACACGAATAACTCAATTCTTTTTGAACATATTTTCTTTTATTAATTTATTTATTTTATTTAACAATGTTATGTAGATTAATAAAACTTCAAAGGATACAAGAATAATATATAAGTGTAGATACCGCAGCGGACCCGAGGCTGAGAATATACTTTCTTTCATTAATTATTAGAGATGGTTTCTTTTTTGTATTTTCTCTATGGCACTATACAAAAAAGTAGGAAGTCAGAAGGGCAAGTATACTATTAATAGGTAATATGTACTAATAGTACCTACCTACTTATATATTTTTAGATAAAATGACGATACAAATATTGACGTAAAGCTCCAAATAGGTACCTCATGCTCCGGTTTCTTTAATCGCAAACGTTTATAAAGGAGTTGGTACATGAGGTTATGTTGACTGTCCAAAACTGGTTTAAGAAGGTTTCAAAATTTGTTGTAAATTATTGCGATGTTACTAAACAATTTAAATGTATAAGACAGTGAGTCGACTAAAGAAGTGAAATGTACCTACCTATTTAATATAATTTAATATTTTATAAAAACTCTTTATAGTCACTCTATCTCTTTCTCTCTTCCCTCTCCTATCCTCTTACTCGTTATTTTTTATGTATTTATTGGTAGCAATAAAGAATATTATTATATTTGCATTTGTAATATTGTATTAATATTACTTTATTACATTATTTTTTAAACTATGACTTAATTAAGAATATAACTTATTGGAGATACATACCTACTCAATTGATGGTAAGATGTAAAGTAGATAAGGTAGGTTAAAAAAACCATAATCATTATTGCAATAACAAATATTACCTACAGCCAATAAGTAGAATTTCCTTTATTAACCTTAGTGTAACACGCTGCACCAAACCTTTTTTAATGATTGTAAGTATACTGTAAATTTGATTCTTTGTCGTCTGTCCAAAGGTTGTCTAACAGAAATCGCTACCTAGCGGTAAGGCCGTTTTATGTATATGTGTTTTTTAATATTATTAAATTGTCACATTATGTTAACTGAAGGTGTAAGTACAAAATGACGAATAGTGTATGCATGTAGGCCTAAGTAGACAATTTCTTCAGAATTTTGTAATTTGCGAATGACAGCTTACATAATAAAATGAAAGTAAGTATGAACCTTATGCTGTAACGTTTGAAGGCTGAAAATTGTTTTTTTTTTGCCGAGTTCTCAAATCTTTCAGTGTGCGTGACTCTGAGTCAAAACCAACAATAAATAACAACTATAGAACTGATAATAAAACTGAATGTCTGTAGGCACAAAGGGTGTCGTAACTGTTAGTTAAATTGCAGTGTTAAAATAGCGAGTCAAAACTGTACGTGTGTAGCCCGCATTAATCGTATTTGTGCGAGTGCCTGGAAGCTGCGTATAGTTCATTCAACGCAACGGAGCAACCGGCAGTATTGCTCTAGCGCTCGTGTCAGGCGCTTGTCGAATTGAGCGCGTCTAGTGACGACATCATTGTTTAAAATAAACCGCGAATATTGAAATAAAATCAAAAAATCATGAACGACAATCGTTTAATATGATATCATAATGTAAATCAAATTGAAATGTTTATTTAGTGCGTTTTATTTAGGTTGTGAGATTTCATTGTTTCAAAATGTTTAGGTATCGCGTTTAATTTTAGTGTTCCAATTAATTTTATTTTGTAAAGTTCGTTGATAAAGAACCTTGGAATTCAGAGACCGGGAAAAAGTAAGTTAAACCCCTTCAATTTTATCTAATTCGACTTGGTGACAAGATTAGCTGTTCATTTCATAAAAAAAGTAAACTTATAAATCCCAATGTACCTATTTTATCTACGTAATAAAAAGCGCCTAAATTTATAAGAGTTTCTTATATCATTTAATCAAAGTGTGTCAATAAGGTTCCTGAACACGAAAGGCGGGATATACAACTTCCATAACATATCAAAAGATGGGGTAAGGGTTGTTTTGTATACTTAGATGTTTGAAATATAAATCAACAATGGTATGAAGGTAGTTCTGTATAATAAAACCTTTCTGGTTACTTGTTAGAATAAGATACGTTATTTGTAAGAAAAAACCTGTATAAAAGTTGTGACGAGTACCAAAGTACAAAGATATTGTTATTTTACCTGTAAGACCTTTTGTGTACTCGTAATCTTATGTACCTACATACATTTCAGTTTACTAAAAGATAATTTTATATTGGTATGCAATAAAGACTTATCTTTCTAGGTAACTGAGGGTAACAGAGGATGAGGGTAAGGGTCACGGGTAAATTAAATACAAGAGTAATTTTAATGACCAAGCTTATGATAAAATTACTAAAATTACAGCATTCCTTTGGTTGTAGTATGGGATGTTGTGTTCCTTCATTCATACGTTCTACATTGAACGTCTACAAATGGCTCTCGATGCATATCTATGTGTATATATATGTAATTAAAACTTTATATTAATAACAAAAAAAGGAAATTAAACCATATTAAACCCGAAGTGCTTGATATATACCTAATAGTAATAACCAATTAAGTACTTAATAATGTTGTAAGTTAGTTAATTTATGTTATGTATCTAGTAGGTAGAGTTGTGTTCTGAAAGACAGGTGTCAACGACTACCAAAGCGTAGATATGGCGTAGGTAGTTGAATTAAGAATTAATTAATGTAGTCGTTGACAGGTTAAAGCAATTTAATGTATTCTGGAAAATAGATAAAAAGATAAGGGTGGTTTTACAAAGGTTTTCTAGTAGGTACTAAGAACTAAGAGTCACTTGGGTAAAACCATACAGATAGACAGGCGAATAGAGGCAGTGAAACTGTAGAGGGTCGTTGTTGACTACGGAACTCTAAAACTAATTTTAAAGCCAAAAGATGGGAAGCAAAGCCCATAATTTCTTTTTATTGTCAGCGCGAGAGGGAGAATTTTATAGGTTACCACAGTTTTAATGCATTCCGCAGTTGAGCGGCGCTCCTATATATTATTTTACTCTATGGCGTGACTTCTGATTAAGATACAGCATTATTTCAAATATTTGATCACTTAAACCTGACAGATTTCTCTGGGTGAATAGCCTTTTTATGTCGGTACTTATACCACAAAGTAAACGATTTACGCTTTTCTCGATCACCAATCCAACGTCACAATGATAATATAAAATGCATTTCATGCATGTACCTACCTATATAGGTACTCGTAAGTAATAAAGGACGCTACTCAAATTTATAGCTAAACGAAACTATTTTATTTATCGGAGGACGGCGCACCACTTTTGTATTAGTCTAAACATTCTTTCGACCCTCCCCTATTACTGTGTAAACTGTTGTGTTTCGCAAGGAAGGTTTTATGTAATTTCAAATTCAATTTTTATGATAAACATATTTGCAGCAACGTATCAAACGTTTTTTTTTGAACAATTTTATTCCTAGTTTTCGGATATAACTTGATAGATCATTACAGATTATTATAGTTCCCAATATTTTATACAGTACCCTCCATAGTAACTGTAATAACTGACTTGTTAAGAACTTTCTGGCTAATTTTTTGGCGGAATCCCGCTAGCTAGCCCGGCCCAATCTCTTATCTTTCGCAACTACGAGTAGGTATATACCTACTAATTCTTTCTCCTATCCACATATATTTCCAGCGACTTTGCCAATAATTATGCCTTTGTCCATAAAATAAGTTCGTTCAGCTGTTATTTATTACTTGGTTACATAACAACATCCAAATATGCAAACTTTCACATTTATAATATTAGTAGGATTAGTTAATTACTAAAAGTCTCTGTATGTTCAACGTCCAGGAAACAGTACTAGATATAGTGTTAGATTATATTATTGTGACGTGAAACCCTGATAAGTTTTCTGAATCTGTTTACTTTCCGACCGGATGCAGCTAGAAATCAACGAGAGAATCTAATTAAACTTTTTAATTGAGTACTCGATGGCAAATGTTTTCTAGGAAAACGTGAACTCGTTGTGAACGATGTTCGACTTCTCTTAGGAGTTGCAGTTTGTTGGGCAACTTTTCCTGTGCCCTACAATAAATAAAATATTTGTATTGTATTACTCACACACACAGGCACAAAAATATCGGCCATTATGTTATGCGTTTTTGTCTATTCAAACTTGTCATCAAATTAAAATTTTGTAGTTTTCTACACCTGGGTACCTTAGTCAATAAAAAATATGACAACTTTTTTTAGTATAATAAAACAATAATAAATCCTTTTATACATAAAATGTATTAAAAAATAGTCAACTAGGTTTTATATTTGTTCTCAACCGTCAAGTTGAGTGAAAACAAACAAACAAACTAGGGTCATCCTTTTCTCGATGCCATTAAGAACATTTTCAACCCTCTAACTTCGTTGTGGATAATGCTAGAAGCCTGAATTTTCAGTGACCAAGAGAATAATATAGCTAAATATATTTCCAAATTAAATTAGATCCGTGATTAGACGTAGTTTAAATGTTACAACTCAAAATTTCTTATTTATCTAAATTATGTTTTACTGTCACTAATATCAGGTACATTATTTATTTAGTTTTAGAAGTTACAGCTTAAGTATTGCCGGTATAAGGAAACTCCGTTCTCCCAATAAGTTAATTTAGTTAATTAACTAAATTAAAATAATGACATATTTTAATTACGATCATAACTTTATCTCAGTTTTAGCAGCCTATAACATATTTATAACATAATTTTTTTTATAGTCTAAATAGTATGTCTATATGTTCTTTTTATGATTGCGTATGTGTGTCGTGTGTGTATGTGAGTGAAAGCTTGCGTGAGCGTGTGTGTGCGTGCGTTTGTGTGTGTATGTGTGGTTACTATATTAACGACCTGCTATAAGTCACAGACAATGTCTCTTCTAATATGCTTTAAAGACAAGCGAAAAGATATAGCAGGTTATTATAGCAGGTTAAATTGAGTTAGGCATTTGAATTTCATAAACAAATAGTTTCTTGAATAATTCATTCATTCACCTGCGCTTTCTATGTTTACATACGAGTAAAATATGGAGCCGAGATCTGCTATAGTTTTTGAAAAAACTCATTGGTTCAAATCACGGAATGTGCTCTACTTCATACATTTAGCATTTTCACTACATTTATCTTGTAGCCATCGCATAAGGTTTTGCTGTCAGTCGTCTAAATCGTTCATTCTTCGTCAAACCCGTGAAAACGCCCTTGAGCGATGCGCGTATTGGACATCGCTCACGCGGCACATTTACAAAAAAATTTAAATGAATGTAAATGACTTTTTAAGGCATAAATTAACTTAAATGTCACACTTAAAGTTACAATGGCACAGATGCATAACTTTTATCTATAAAAACTTCAAAATGTAAGTATTGAAAATTTACAGTGAAAATCTACTTCATTTTAAACATAAGTTCGATGAAAAATGCGTTAATGTAAAGGTGCCATTAACATATTGCTACGTGAGCGACATGCAGTTAACCGATTTAAAAAAAAGAGGAGGTTCTGAATTTTTTCACGTTTGTTTATAATAATAACTTTCAACTGGGTAAACGGATTATGATGATTCTTTTTTTATATGAAAGTTAGTGATTCCCGTGTAGTCTCCATTCTAATTTGGTCCTGATATTTCTGATGATGGCATCCATAAGAAAACTATATAAGTCTGAAATTTGCCAATTTGTATTAAGAATGTCCACGATAATTTTGCAGTCGGTTATCCGTGTAACGCGAGTTATAATTATTATTATGAAGCGTTCACTAATAAAAGATGTCCATAAATAATTTGTACAAAAAATTAATTTGTATGAAAAATGATTGATTTGTATAAAAAATGATTCTTAAGATATTAGCTCCAAATTAGTCACTGATTACTGAATAGCCAAGTCCCCGGATCAGATTCAACGTTCCGACCGTCTACGGCCTGACTATGAGGATGATCAAAGCGTGAGTACTGCGATACAGTATGTACCTAGACATCAAAGAATTCAGATTAGACACTAAATATTTAAAACACCCGTATTCAACCCCCGAGCTGCAAATAACTCTGTAGTAATTAATCAAGACACGCGCAACTATGTTAATGAGGGTTATTTCGTCCCTTAATGAAAATGGGGACATTAAAATTTACTACAAATTCATATTACGTCCCTACATCTGTTTATCAATTGAGACTTGCATTCATCATTTTTATATCAATTAAAAAATAAGTCTTTATTTATTCACTCTCATAGATAACTGCTTCTTGCACACCAATATATACAAACTAACAGTCGTAATAAAAAGACAGAACGACCAAAACAAGTAGGAAACTAGAGAAGAATAGTTAATGCAATGAGAAAAAGTGTTCTTATTTGTATAGAAAACTTATAGCCACTGTATGACGAAGATCAAATACTTGAAGGCCATTTAATATTTTCCGCAAATAGGCATAATAGACGTAAGAAAAGAGTAAAAAATGTTAGTTACGTAAAACAGTAAAGAGTACCTACAGATTTAAATAATTTACAAATTCTAGAAATAGAATGAAACAGTTACATCTTATCTAAACACAGATACAAAAAACGATATTAATACGATGAAAATGGACTAAAATATAAAGAAATAATTTCATAGCATGCGTTTCAGTTGCGAAATTTGAGGTGCGGTATAATTCGGGGTTATGTCAATGTTTTGTGAAACTCTGTTGAAATACATGATTGTACCATGCAAGAGTTTGCCCATACTTATTATTGACTAAAGGTAAGGAGATTAGGCTTACGCAGTTTAAACTGTACATAAGACTAGATGTGCTTCGCGGTTTCACCCGCGTTAAGATTAGTAACGTGATGCTTGATTACCTACCTATTGCCTTCCTCATGAATGTTGCTATTATATACAAAGAGATTTTTTCAAATCGGTCCAGTAGTTCCTGAGATTAGCGCGTTCAAGCAAGCAAACCAACTCTTCAGCTTTATATTATAATTATATAGTTATATTATATTATTTAATTTCTTTGTTTGTTTAAGTTCGCCTGAGAGCAGGATATGTCCTGCTCTCAGGCGAACACGAATCAATTTGTTATTAGTTGACGCTTCTCATTAAATCTTTAGTCTCATACTTACAAAACTAATTCGGTACCTTAGTTTTATGGGTACAAAACAACACCAAAACAACTTTAGTGGTAGTCAAGGGTCTAATCTACCCATTGCTGCCCGTAATATGATAACGAACCCCATGTTGTAAACAACAGCGAAAATCACTTTCGCGTATTGAATTTTCTGAAATCTCGTTACAATGGAGTGTATGGTACGAGTGCAAATAGGGTAGATGTGTAGTAAAATATACTAAGTAAATTACTAAGTTAAATTTAAAATGCAGTTTTTACTGCAGCAGAGTCGCTTGGTAATTCTACTTACGTATAATACTAGCTGTGTCACGCGGTTTCACCTGCTTTAAGAATTGTGACGTAATGCTTGATAGCATAATAACCTTCATCATTAATGTAGCTATCAGACACAAAGAATTTTTCAAATCCAACTTGTAGTTCTAGAGATTAGCGCGTTCAAAAAACAAACTATACAGTTTTATATATTAGTATAGGTTATGAAAGTGTTGTGAACTATTTGGATAGTGTTTGTTCAGTCACTCAATCATGCAAAAACGGATTTGGATGGATTTTTCTTCATGGTTTTTTGAGTAGCAAACGAGCATGGTAGTTACTGCAACATCCACGTCCGACGTCAAATAGGAGAGAATTATATCCGTCTATTTTATACACGGAACGAAATATATCTGATTTATAGGTTTAATAACACACATAACTTTAGTAGGTACATATTACTTTTGGAGTCCTCTTACTGTGCCACTGGGGATTTAGGGAAGGGGTTTTAGTGCAGTAAAAATCCCACATTACCCTGTGTCAGTCCCATGATGTCCGGGTACCTTTTTGAAGATTTCCCCCTCGTAAAAAAAGGTAAATATTTTGTATTCCGTGCCATAGTAGGCAAAATAAAACTATTTTGTTGATAGTCTGTGGTAGACATTATGCTACAAGTGCCTACCTAAGTAAATTCGTAAAAGATTATGGCCCCAAAAACCTTTCTTTTTATGGATATACCATTTCCTAGTACTTGGTTCGATTAAATTTGATCTTTTAAGTTGGAAATTGTTTTTGACGTTTCGTTTTAGTGGAGGTCGGTAATATAATTCTTATGAGGCATGACACTGACAAAAATATATAAATGTTCCACTGTGTTGCGGCATAATTCATTTTGTGGAGAGTGACTGTTTTGGACACCTCTTATGTACTTATTATCGTTTGTCGTGATAGTAACTTTTCTAAAATGTTTGTATAAGTAGTAATCCATGCTTCCTCCAAACATCCATCCACAATGTATGAGCAAGTAATTCAAACTCCACTTAATTTTATGATAATACTAGCTGTGCCACGCGGTTTCACCCGCGCTAACAATAGTAACGTAATGCTTGATAGCCTATAGCCTTCCTCACGAATGTAGCTATCATATACAAAAATAATTTTTCAAATCGGTCCAGTAGTTTCGGAGCCTATTCAATACAAACAAACAATCAAATCTTTCCTCTTTATAATATTAGTCTATTCTATACTAATATATAAAGCTGAAGAATTTGTTTGATTGAACGCACTAATCTCAGGAACTACTGGACCGATTTGAAAAATTCTTTTGGTGTAAGATAGTCCATTTATCGAGGAAGGCTATAGGCTATCAAGCGTTACGTTGCAAGTCTTAACGCGGGTAATGTTGGGGGGCAAAGCTAGCAATAAATATTAATCTTTGTTACAAAGACATAGGTAGGTTAACAGAGTCGTGTCTGAAACCATTGAAGTAAATTGTTTTAGAGTAGTTTTCTTAGTACGGTGTGTTAAGCTGATAATCTCACCGTTGTAGTCCTCCAAAATAGTACACAGAAGCCTATGGATTTCAGTGGCAAATTACAATCGGTTATTGAATTTTTAGCGCTTTCAAACAAAACAAATTCTTCTATTTTGTAATAATATTACATAAATAAATGCACATTATTTATTTGTTTTGCCAAGTTTGTGGTTTAGTGGTTGCCATGCCGATCTGCCGTTCGAAGGGTCCTGGGCTCGATTCCCGGTGGAGCAGAAATTTAAATGATGAATTTATATTTCTGTTCTCGATCTTTGTGTGTGTCGTTAAAAAAAAATTTAGAGGCGTTAAAACATATTACTAAAAGTGTGACAATTTGGCTTACTTAAACTGCGTTACTCATAGCTATCCGAGAAGTTTAAATTAAGTTACAAAATTTTTTGTTGTTAGTTTTATTCAGTGCTTATTTATTAACCGGCTTACTGAAATCGCATCAGTTTAAGAAATACAAGGTTTAGGACGCACATTCTGTTCTCTTGTTTGCTCTAAGGTAGGTAATATCTATTAGAACGCCTACAACTACCCACGTGTGTAAATGCCCTTGGGCTGTTAACCAAGGTTTGAATAAAGATGCTTTGTTCTATATTAACACTCGTTTAATGTACAAAGCTTTATGTTATCTGTGTTATTTTAGTGGATTTTATTCGAATCAGCTACCATTTACAGTCCCACTGCTGGGCTCGGGTCTGCTCTGAAATATGAGAAGGAATTAGCTTACAATTCACCATACTGGCAAACTGTGGGTCGATAATAGTAAATGACTTAGTCGTCATTGGACCCATGCGCTAAATACTCATTCTTAGAAAGGCCTATACGCTGAATGACTTATTTTTCTGACTATTCGCAAAATTAATCATTCTTAAAAAGGTTCATTCGCCAAATGACTTATACATAGAAAGGCCGATCCGCGAAATGACTCATTCTTGAAAACACCTATTCTCCAAATGTTTCCTTCTGAACTTTTCTATGTTCCGTGGGTTTAATTGTTTTTTACTTTGTTACAGGTGAGTGCGCGAAAGCCTTCGAGGACTGTGAAAATGACAAAGCGGAGGCGACGGTAAGATGTTTGACGATGAAGTCAAAGTTTTAAAACATTAACCGTTTTATGCTTGGGAAAAGATATTGTTCGGTTGTTGTAATTAAATCGCTTTACACACGTTAATATAGTTGAAAGTTTGTGTGATAATGTTGATATAATGGTTATTTTAACTGTCTCTATGGATCGTTATAACGGGACTTAGGTAGTTATTTAAACCGTTACTAATTAACTAACCTAATTGTGTACATTAAGCTGATTACAATGAAGCTTAAAATAAATCAATTCTGTTTTCCTGGTGCATATTTTAACTAATTACGTTTGTAACCATAAAATAAAGTAATAGTTTACTGTAAACGTTTCGGTTTGACCCATACATCTACTAGCAGCGCCCCTAGCGAAAACATGGAGAACTAAACATGGACCGCGTTCATTGCTGGTTTTCATATTGAAATGCAACTTTGTACTGTACGAGATTGGCAATGTATGGCGTGATGGTTTACTCGATTGTGATTTAAGCGTGAAACCTGATATTATATGGTAAATGAAAATTCAAATGAAATTACTTATGGATTTATGCTACCATGGTTCATACATACTGCACATTAAAATGTTATGTCAGAGGGCGGGGCTTAGTACGAGTTTTGACAGTTCAGAAAATCATGATCGAACTAACTATAATGTCATACATTGAAAGCTTCGTACAGTACAAAGTTATATTTCAATGAGAAAACATTCAATGAACGCGGTCACTTAGTTCTCGCCAGGGGCGCTGATGTATGGAGAAACCCAAACAAAACAGATGCGTTTATTAACTTTACTCGGGCTAACTACTGAACTCGGGCCTACTAAGGCCTCAGGTGGCCTATTACGCACTCTTAATGCCATTCTGTTTACGTCAGCTGTCAGCTAGCGGTCACGTGACACCTTAATTGACCATCGAGTTGTGGGTTTTGTTGAGAAAGTTCATAATTTACAAACTATTATTTAATCTGTGATAAAACGCCTACAGATTAATAAAAAAATCAAAAGCGGAAATGACAGATTGCATAATAATATAATTTCATCATTATTTTTCTTTCTTTTACCAATCAATGTTTTACAATTGCTGATCCAAACTTTTCCAATTAGCCGATAGTGACAATACCTCACATGCATGCATGCGATGCACTCAACATTATTGCATGTTGGCATAACAATAAAATGTGATGTACTAGGCTTACATAAATCGCTGAGTCGAGAGAGATATAAAGCGTGAATCTAGGCCGCCGAGAGTCGCAGTGAAAGTAACAGATCACGTGACTTGCCGCCATTTTGTGTTCACGCAAACTTTTTTTTTCGCAGCTCTCATGGTGTCAAGAGAACGGTTGTTCATCCAAGTAATTCTTTTTTAAGTAAACTCCGTTTAGGGTCAACTTACAGAGAAATGTAACTGAAATTCGGCAGTTCTCAGTTCGATCCATCAAATTTACAGAAAACACTTTGAAATATTATCCTATCTAGCACAGATTTAATACAAACTATGATTTTTGAGCTGCATACTATTTATTTTTTAGTCTGTGCCTCGTGTATGGTATAGAAACGGCTTAATTGGTTGCACAAAATCAGTTTTTCTTTCTGTAGTGAAGTAGGTAATTTATCGCAGACCTTAAAATAAAATTAATTATTTCTTTATTTCTATTTATTTACGCAAATTAACAGAAATTTAAGTAAAGGTCAATTAATCATAATTAAAACAATTCCCTCGTTTTTAACCAACTTCAAAAGGAAGAGGTTCACAATTGGACTGTATTTTTTATGTTTGTTACGTCATAACTTTTGACTAGATGAATTGATTTTGGTGATTCTTTTTTGTTTGAAAGCTGGTGCTTCCCGTGTAGTTTCAGTTTAGTCCAGTTTTGGCAATGGCATCCATGAGAAAACTACTGAAGGTTTTTTTGGAAATAATTTTATTGTTAAGGTTATTAGAACTTATCTACTTTCTTTTTGTATTATATGAAGTAACAGACGAGCATACAGGCCACCTGATGTTAAGTGGTCGCTGCCGCCCATGTACATCTACATCCAACATCAAGCAGGCTCGTGTCCTGCCTGAGGTCGCGTATAGTTGCGCTGCTACCCCGGAGGCTGATGGTCGCCTCATGTAAGTGTGGCCGGCAACTGATCAGAAAATTAATGACCAAGAATTTTCCAGGTGAAGTACGCCCCGAAGCTGCAAGTGGCCGTGAAGTCGGGTCTGGTCAACGAGAGGATACCAGAAGGTTCTGAAGCCAGGATCCAGTGCTTGGTGGACTCAAACCCACCTCCCCAGGTCTACAGATGGTATCTGAATAACAACCCAGTCATCGGCGACTATACTGATGAAATGGTAAGTACTTGTGATTATTTCTTTCTTCAAACGAGTGGTTGTGTGCATGGATAGCCATGTCCAACCTTAAATATGATAGAAGGTAGACAAAATATTATATTTATGTGTGTTGGCTCAATCTAAACTCTCGACATTATGATTTATTTATATGTATATTTTAAGGTTATTTTGTTCTATATTACTACTAGCTGCGCCACGCGGTTTCACCTGAGTTAAGAATAGAAACGTAATGCTTGATAGCATTTAACCTTTCTCATGAATATAGCTATCATATACAAAAATAATTTTTCAAATCGGTACAGTAGTTCCTAATTAGCGCGTTCAAGCAAACAAACTTTTCCGCTTTATGTTATTAGTATAGATTGTTAAAATGAGGAGAGTGATTTATACCCCGTCTTAACTACAAAACTGTATTGTGCATGTTATCCCAACAGCCAATTATAAAGCTAATAAGTAGTTCTAGTTAAAAAAATGGAAAAATATGACAACTAAGCATTGCTAACACAGCAACTAAATTGCTTTCCTAACTAGGCTAGGCTAGAATAACATTTTGGTATTTTAATAAGTGGAAGAAAGGCGTTCTCGCTCATAACACGCTTTCCGCGTAAATGCCCTAAAATTCCAAGTAGTGATGTAATGTTACCAATGAATTTTTCACACGTAGCAAATTTATGATATAGGTTATATAGGTACTAACGCATAGTTCATACCCGCAAGTTCATTAGCTGCCGTAGAACGTGTTGCTAAAATTGAATAGTCACACCGCATACGCAGGGCCTGTGAAATATGCTTTCTGTGTAATAACATAATCTTGCGATATTATTATAAGGTGCTGTTACATTGTGTTACAGTTTTCAGTAAGAGGAGTTAGCTTTTGTTGGGAATGCTTTGTGTCCGACAAATTTTAATTTTATTACTTATTATAACAACTATGACGCTTCACTCTCTCTGCCCCACATGAGGATTCCCCGTGTCGTGGGTGCCATGGACACATTCAAAGACAGAGACAAATAGGTACACAACCTCAAGGACCGAGAACAGAAATATAAATCCATCTGGACTGGCGTGGTAACCACGCCGGTCGTCGGGTTACTTTTAACATATTATTATATTAAATGGGGCGCCTAGATTCATATTGGACACAGTATTATATCTCACATATTGATCAACGTCGGGCGCGGTTGGTAGGTTGCAACTTGCAAGGATCACCGCTAGTGACCCTAGCCACCGCAAATATCATGCGTGCTTCCGTGATTCGGAGGGCACGTTAAGCACGTTAAAGCTGGTCGGAGGCCCTTTAGACAGAACTTAAACATCAGACATGAGTTGGCCGCCAACCTATATCTCCACCAATTCATAGTGAAGCAGCGTGGTGGAGAATGCTACAGAATTTTCAGACTAAAATATGTGTTTTGCTAGGTTAAATGGTTTATGCTACACTATACTATAGTATAATATAGTACTATACTACTTAATAATACATACCACTTCGCTATAGTGTGGAGAGACCCTTAATTTCTCATATTTCAGGACGTGCCACGAAAAACACCTTACACGGTAAATATATTCATGAAAAATTAACATCCGACTACAGTAGGTACAGACTTGTTGAAAGTTTCATTTCATCGCGAAAGTAGAGCTGAAAAAAACGTACACACAAAATTATGCTAGCACAAATTTTGCCTATTCTATGCGGCAATGTTTTTTAAACGAGTTGTAAATTTTCAACCAGTAATTTTAAAAAGAGTTTTATATTATAAACATTGTGAATAGCAAAAGAGAAATTGGTGCTATTGTAACACCCTCTGTTCTACAATAGCACCATGGCTCATGTAATTCATTAATATAGTAAATAATTCATTACATTAACGAACTACGGTTACAATTAAATATTTAGTCGGCAATTACTTTTCAGTACAATCCTCATGGTTGCCAGGCGTTATAATTTATGCATGAGCTGATAAGATTAAATTCACTACAATTATTGCAGGCTTTACGATTATTCTGCAGGCTACGACGGGAAATTACACGAATCCTATTTTCTACTACAGTTACTTCTAACTAGCTATGTCACGCGGTTTCACCCGCTTTAAGAATTGTAACGTAATGTTTGCTATAAGCGTTTGTTTGCTATAAGCTTACTCATGAATGTAGCTATCATACATAAAAAGAATTTTTCAAATCCGACTTGTACTTCCAGAGATTAGCAAACAAACAAACAAACTCTTCAGCTTTATGTATTTGTATAGATTACATTAAATACAATTTTATTATACGTATAGTTGTATACATATACAGCACAGACTAACAAAGAAACCTTGAAAGATATAAAACAAAACGCATCCGCAAACCCAAGCACATTTCCGACGAAACGCATTTGCGAGCGGAAATAAGTGTAAAACGAGGGAAATAAGTGCAAATTGTGTGCAAAAATAGTGCGACGCAGAGGCATATTTGCCGTATGCCGATTTAAATTTTCGATGTACACAGGATTTACCTTAAAAAAGGGTGCAAATGTCTGACTTTCGTTTTATCCGTTTTACTTCGTCGTCTCTCGCTAAATTTGTCCGCAGTGCTGTTGGCGCTCTGAACACTGAATTATTAGAAGGGACTTTTCTTATCTAACTCTTGGAAACCTGGCATGTTACTTTAGCAACACAGTGAGAAAGAGCACTGGTCAAGTTTACTAGGAATGCACGGTAATTGTATGAAGATAAATTTATACTTAAATCCAATGTAATGCCATTATGACACTTGCATACAACTATTAAACCAAAGTTAAAAGACACAATTTTATCAATCCTTAAGGAAATAATTGTAATAACTAATAATATCTGCCCAAAAATAATTTACCGTCTTACCGCAGATACATTATGATACATCTACTATTATAATTAAGGTAATGACTTCCATCTCATTATTTTCTCACGGACTGAAAGAACGCTCAGTTTACAGTCGTATTAAGAAGGAGGCACTATCTGTAAATTTCATATTCTAAGTACGCCTGAAAATTATTTTTTCTTTTTTTCCTTCACAGTGACGACAAACGTACGAAACGGAGAACTAAATTTTAACCCTAATGTGGGCAGAGTAAAGTGCAAATTGGATTTTAATGGAATTTTCAAGTGAAACACGGTGGTGCAAAGTCGAAATAAAAGCAAATTTACTATAGCGTCTAAATTAAGAATATCTAAGCCTGTGTTTCAGTCGTTTTGGTGTAATTTGGCTTAGCGGTTCAACGCGCTGAATAGTTTAAAATCTTAATCAGCATGTTTAATTATTTTAATTAAGCTTTCAGTGGTTTTACAATTAAATTTTAATGAAAGGCCGCTTTCCCTTGTTCCTGAATAAGTTTCTCATAGTTATCTGACCGATAAAGCTATTTTACAGATCAAGGACGCTAATCTATGAAGTTTAAATACGTATAGATGCGGCATCCGCTCTGCATTTTGACAACATAAAATCAAGGCAAATGCCCGACTTTGAGACAGCGCGCGACTACACGATGTGTCATTTCAGCTTGTTAAAATGTCTTACATGCCTTCGTGTGTTTTTAAACGATGTACGCAAAAAAGGAAAAACGGATCTTTTGATTCGCGATGTCTACCTACTAATGTTCGTGCCTTTTTTAATGCAAGGATGTTGCTTATAATATATTATTGGTGCTAATATTTTTTTTTCTCCTCATTAAACTGTCCGATTCATTCGCGTTACCTAAACTATAACACTATATATAACCATTCCTTTATCTTTCAGCACTTAATAACTTAACAGACAGGTAACTCCAGACAAATTAGTCGGGATATCTTCTCATATTCATTTCAACATTTCATTTCAACAAAACTGTCAAGTAATTAAGCTAATTGGGTATTCAACCTGATGCAATTTATGTCCATGCTTTAAGTTCCAAAAATGTGCGGCTGCGATTATGTTTATAAGCGAAGCGATAAGCGAGTTAATACTCGCTTACCGGCTACCCGTTTTTTTAATAAATAAAATATTTCTGTATCTGATAAGAT
The DNA here is from genome assembly GCA_018231225.1 of Noctuana stator. NCBI lineage: Eukaryota > Metazoa > Arthropoda > Insecta > Lepidoptera > Hesperiidae > Noctuana > Noctuana stator. The sequence goes on from DWQK01000154.1 coordinate 21,481, forward strand.
CAGGAAAGCACTCTTGAAATGTAGCCACAGTTGGTGACAAACCAACTTCCAACCAAACCCCATTTACGAGTAGTGTACCTGTCTGTTAAACCGCGTCTAAAAAGCCAACTTTTAGATTAAAATGAAGTATTGTTGACAAAAGTTTCAGTAAAACTGCGTGTTCATCAAACATTTTCCAATATTTGTTTTGTCAGCACAATTTTTTTTATATATTATTGTTACAGTTGTTATAAGAGAATCACTACTTTATGACGTCATATATTTTACGATTTCATAATGAACACATCTATAACGGCCTAATTTCAAAATTTCATCACGTGCTGTGTTAAAATATGAAGCGTTATCATTTCAACATTTTTTGTAACAAACATCAAACATCCGTCAATCAAACATGTTAATTAAATTATGATTACACTTGTCCCTGTTATTATTAGAAGGACAAAATAACATTATGTACTTCAACACATTAATCGTTTAGATCTGCTATCGTATAACTGAATTTAAATGCTTATACTAAATTAGAACACACTTAAGATCATGTCTAGACGCAACTATTTTGGCTGGGTTTGGAGTGCGGGATATATTTATTCAGTAAGTTCAACAGAATGATGTCCTTAGTAAAATTATATTATGACTGCTTCAAATACAGTTTTTTTAAAAGGATTTATTAGAAACAGTCTTAATAAAAATACGTCTATGTCTCGGCGAGTTTAGACTATTTTGATGAATGCAATAGAACTCAGTTTTTGTTCAAAATTTATTTATTTGCGATACAATTTAAATAAATTTTAATTTATTAATAACTAGCGACCCGCTGCGGCTTCGCACGGGTGCAGTTTTGATATTAAATACACTACAGAAAGACTGTGAAAGTTTATACATATAAACCTTCCTCTTCAATTATTCTATCTATTAAAAAAAACCGTATCAAAATCCGTTGCGTAGTTTTAAAGATTTAAGCATACATAGGGATATAGGGACAGAGAAAGTGACTTTGTATTATAGTATGTAGTGATAAAGGATTTCTAAGTGGCGTTGCATTAAAAAAAAGGAAAAGATTTTAACATCAAAAGTGGATGCTTGTGCTAGCATTGACCACTGTGTGTTAAAAGTTATATTATGGCGTATTAATAAAAATCTTCGTTAAGCTTTATTGACATGTCCAAAGATGATAAAACATCTTTTAAAGGATAGAGGTAAGAACTGATTCCTTTGTAATTTGAATATTTCACAATTACAAAAATATTTATGAAGGAACAACTGTTGCTTCTAGCTCCGAGGGAGTCCCATATTCGAATATAAATAGACGCAAATAGATTAAGGTTGGTATTTTAAAAGCTTTAAAAGGATGCTTCTATTTATCCGGACGCTTTTGTGATTGAATGAATTGCCCCATTCATAAATATGTGTGGTTATGTTTATATTACTGAACGTGCTTCATTATTTTTAGGGAAAATATATTTATAGTAGTTAGTACCATTATTGCTTCTTAGTAATAGAGGCCGTGACCATTGCAGTGCAGTGTATGTGATAGATGGACGTTAGTAACATCTGTATATTTCTATAATTATATGTGAAATGAGGCCTATATAAGCTCATAACGTCCCTGCCACTTCATTGTGATTGGCTAATTGTTGTGAACCAATTGTATTCAAAATATTTGAAGTTGTCACGCTGATTTCTGCACGTTAGTGAAGAAATGTTCCCTGGCAGCTTTTCACTCTCTTAGTTCCGTAGTGGTTCACATATTCTCATCAAAATACAATATGAAAGTTTGCACAAACTCATACTCGATAAAGTAACATAATAATATATGTTATACAATACATACAGAATACACACAACAGATTTCACAATACGCTTCCAGCAAAATTAAATGAAACTTAACTTAGATAACCAGAAATATAGAATAAGTCGAGGTTCAAGTCTTGAGAATTATGTTATAAGCCCCATATTAATGAAAATTTTAAAATAAAACGTTCTTACTATCTCAAAATTAGATTCGCAAAGTTATAATTAGCGTGTCACATGCACAAAGGGGATAGAAAATTTTATTCTAAGTCCGACCATAAGTATAAGTAGTTGATAGCCTATAAAACTTTGTGTGTACGATATTTAATCTTCAACTGTTAAGAATTTCATTGCGGACTCGTTACGAGTATAAATATTTACTTTCAATACTTTTATTACTGGTTTTCATATCATAAAACCAGCAAACTAGTAGACAGATGATCTAATATTAAGTGGCCATTGCAAGACAGATATATTTGCGAGTGTACTCAAATATCTTTGAGGTTGTCCATTGCAAGTCCTGACTATTATGATGACGTTCGAAAACCTTAAATTCTCTACCACCTGTTTACTCATAATTTCGTATCAGTAGAAATGCGCGTGGCAATGATAGGATACCTTACTGACTGACTTACTTATCTGTTCGATTGCTATACCAGCTATACTACTTAGAACTCTATTTTCTTCATCAAAAGACACACAATCGTGAAAAAAATAACATCAAATAGTACTTCAACGCCGTATGACATTTATTTCGCTTGTTTTAAAGAGAAAGATATGTATTTCCATTGTAAAGGATATAACTAAGACAGCTTTATTCTTCAAGTACATTAACAGTATTATAGGCATTAAAGTACAAAATTCTCACTGATAATAAGCTTTGTCAATGAGTTGAGGTGAACACTATCAGGTTGCAGCTGCTCATCTGCTAAATATATAAAATTTTTAAAAATCACCGTGTCAAATTATGATACCGTATCCGCTTCCGCTTATGCAATATAAACGCAATCGTTACCGGAGGTCATCTTCAGAGACATTAAGGCAAAGAATCGCTTCTGAATAAATTAATCCAGATAATAAAATCTTTATGTCTTGTACAGAAATTTGTTTAAAGTCGTTTTGGAATGGTCATTGAAATTGTTTAAGCTGTAAACAATTTTAGAATTTGTTACTAATTTTCATAAAATCGTTTTTGGAACACTATAAAATGGCGCTTCAAACTCAAATGAGAACCTGTTTTCCCACTTTATTTCCAATTTTTCCCGCTGTTTTTCAACGCCTTAGGGGTAGCATTTCGTAAAATCCTTTCTTATCAAGTACCTTCACCATACCAACCCTTTTACGTGTCTATGATCAGCTGTTTAGGCTATGCGTCCGTCAGTCAGACATTCAGGACAAAACAGTTTATATGTAGGTATAGATATGATATTCACTATCAAGCTTAAGCTATACTGCATCATTTGTTAATAACTTGTAATTTATACACTTGATTTTAAAGGAGTACCGAGAGTTTTTTTCCACCGGCTTTTGTCTCCCGGCCTACCTTAGCCAAAAGGGCGCCTAAAGCCGATGTACCGAGTTATTTGACGTTCATCCAGTGAATAACTATACATGTACCTTATGATGAATAAAAAAAAATTAATTTCACACATACATAATAAATGAAATAATTAATGAGACAGTCTTTATACAGTTGCTAATAAAAATACTGTAAACATTACTACACACTATTCAGATGATAAAACTGGAATTAGACATGAAACAGCATTCAGAATTTAAGCGCATACTAAACCATCCATTAGGGATAAAGTCGTGAAATGTGACTATCATACCGTATGAAGAGGATAGTTACCGTGGCTCATTTCCTTATTCAACCGTGTGAGTAGAGTGTCAACGATTTATAAGACTTCTTTATTATAGACGCTCATCCAAACAATAAGATGTTGAACGGTTGTTCACAATAAGACTTATATATTATATTATTGCATTGCAAGTACTGAATACTTATAGTCTATGTTAATACGTTAAGAAACCTAACTATTAACAGAATATGTTTTGCTGTGGGATATCCATTAGGAATAGTCATACGTACATGAAGCGCGCATAGCCCCGCTTGTAGTATAGCCAACGTCGTGAGCGGTCGGTACTCGGATGGGTGATATCATTAGTGGCAAATTTTATGCACGCTTCTGTGCTCCGGAGGGCACGTTAAGCCGTCGAACCCAGTTGTTATCGATAGATAGTCGTTAAACCTGGTCGGAGACCCTTTGGTCCGCTTCACAACATCCGACTAACCCGTATCTCCACCAATCCACATTGGAGCAGCGTGATGGAGTATACTTCATTCCTTCCCCGGTTGTAGGGACCCGTGCCCAGCGGTGGGACATAAAAAGGGTTGAAGACATACGTACAGTTTAGTCTTACTTAGTTTAGTTAACAACAATGATGATGAATAATTTATATTACTGACTATGTTATGTCCTAAATGTATATATCCTTCTAAAGGCTTCGATCATGGTATCCCTTCATATAACTGTGGCGTCGTAAACACCAGAAAATGAACAGCTCACAACGATCTGACATTGCCGTACCTAGGTAATTTGAAACGTGAAATCGTCAACCTTTTTACTATTTTCGCTATGATATCTATCTTCTATCTATACTTAATCGTATAATAAATCTGTAGAGAGGTCAATTCTGTACATGAAATATATTTCTAAAATAACAATCAAGGGGTGATTAGATCGATACTGATGCCAAAAATTTAATCAGTAAAATTTTTG